>JAQFVV010000020.1:10452384-10697384 GCA_028023455.1 Epiperipatus broadwayi | reverse complement strand
AATGTAGGTGATTTTATATAAATACTAGCTGTACCTTCAGCTTTGCTCGTGTTATGTTATTATATTAAAAGATTGTAATGTAGTTGATAATTAAAGTATATTTAAATAATATTTACATGAAGTAATAATACATGAGATATTAATAACAGGTAAAAATAAGTACTGGAGTGCAATTTTCTAAACAATGTTTTAACTACTGTTTATAATTCATGTATTACTATTTTATGTAATTATTCTTCAAATATATTTCAATTTTCAATTACATGCTTGACAATTAAAATATATTTATGTATTCTAATTTTGAACTCTAGCTGTATCCTCATATTAGCAGAAGGTTTGATAATTAAAATTTATGTATTTTATTTTCGAATTTTGATGTATTGAATACCAAATAAAATGTTTACTTGTTAATTCTCTCCATTTCTCTTCCTGTTACTTTGCATTAGTAAAAAGTTTGATAATTAAAATGTATTTATATAATATTTACATGAAATAATTATCAACAGCATAATTGCAAAAAAAATATAATTTTTGTTAAATACAATAATTTTAAAATAAAATATTCTATATTTCTCATGGTATGAGTATAAAATTTTAACATTGTTGTAATATACGCAAGTGAGAAATTAAATACATAATTCAAATAAAGTTTAAATAATTTAAAATATATTTATTCAACAATATTTTACCTGGATTACTGAAAACTCTCTTTTTCATTTTTTCTATATGTATTTCAATCTGCAGGCCACAATATCTTACTTTGTCATGTGAGAATACACTTATAGAGAAATGGTAAAAATTTGTCAAATTCAGTATTTTTTATGCCGTACCTCCAGCATTTTAAAATTTACTTTTTTTATGTGTTAAATATATTTGAACTAACATTCCAAAGTTTATCAATTTCCTAGTAAAAGTTTATTAAATTCAATGTTATTTTTCTTGCTGTGTGTTGTTATTTAAACTGAAGTCCTAAAAGTTTATCAAATTCATTGTCATAACTGATCTAAATTGTCATTATTCAAATGAGAAATTAATTACATAGTTATAAACACAGTTAAATTAATTTAAAAATATATTTATAAAACTAAATTTTACTTTGCTTTATCAAAAACTAACAGTTTATTTTAACCTGTTTAATTTAGTTTATATAAAACTTGTAGGCAAAACTTACTTACTGGGACACATACCGACTAATGTTCGAGGAGAAAACATGTACCCCCATCTTGCTCTCAATTTCTATCTCCAGACTTGCCAAATGGACACTTCCTCAGATTTGAGCCCAAGTATGTAGACTTCCTGCTCAAAGTCAACCTTAAGGCCCTTCCCACAAGGTCCTTTTTATTCCATCATAGAGGGTATGTGCGGGAATCAGGAAGAGACCATGGACCACATTCTGTTCCATTGTGATTCGTGGTCTTGTCTCCGAGGCATGATTCTGAGGAAAATGTCTGCACCTGACCTGACTTATGTAATGATTCCTCTGGCCTTTGAAAAGGGGCTTTTTGCCAGAATTCGGCTGGCTTCATTTGTCAACTTCGGGATTTGGACTATACATTGCAAACTATTGTTTGAAAGTGGGATTGACCATAGTCCTGAGGACCTCCTTATAAATTTCATATGGAAGGCTAGGGAGATTGACAAGAGGACTTGCCCAGAACAGTTGGTGATTCAGACCTGGGATCAACTAAAAATTTAAGTTTCAAGACATTCTGTTTCATTCTATGGACAATGCCTCTGACCTTGTCAGGACAGATTCTCCCCCTATTGCTGTGATGACAGGGATGGTATGACCTACCTCCTAACCATCCTATTTGAACTGTATTCCTGTAAACCCATTGCAAACAATGCTTGTTAACAGCAGCTCTAACTATTATCTGTATACACAATTATGCACCTTACTCTATAATTGAATAAAATATATTTTTTGAAAGTAAAACTTGTAGGCAATTTTAATCTCGATCTGCTATAAATCATTTGCTTTTATTGATTACCTTTTTCAGGTCTTAAACTATAATATTGATTTCTATTTATTATTTGAGTGTAGTCTTGGCAACAAATTAGTAATATTTTATTGGTTTATTTAAACATTTGTTGTGATTTGGTTTGCATATTATAACCAATTAGCTATTGGCATGTATGGAGTGTTATGTATATAAATTAAAAATTTTCAACAAATGTTATTGTTGAAATAGTTTAAATATGTGGAAACATCTGTTATATAAATGTATTAGAAAAATCACAATCAGATAAAAATAGACTGACCAATGAAAATTCTAAACTGGAATCATTTTGCGTTCGATATGGGAATCTTCTTGTAAATGCAATCTCTTGTTCTTACATAGAGACTAAAGACCTACAGTTAATGTGTACATGTTTTAAGGAAATAAAGACCACAACTTTTTCTATTTTCCTTATTTTATAATATACTCTTCAATTAAAAATTAGCAATTTTTATCAGATTTTATTGTTAAAATATTTTAAATATGTAAAAAATATCTGGTATACTTTTTATTTTAGAAAAATTGCAATCAGATGATAATAGAATGTGACCAATGAAAATAGTAAACTGTAAATGGTTTTTGAATTCAAAAGAGGAACCCCTTTTTAAAATGCACTCTTTTGGTCTTATATAGAGACTAAAGTGCCACAATAAATATAAACAAGAGATTGTGTTTAAAGAAAATCTCTTCTGAATATAAAAAGTTTACTATTTTCATTGGCCACTATCTAGTATCATCTGACTGATTTTTCTAAAATAAAAAATATAATAGATATTTCCATTTATTTAAAATATTTCAGCAATAATATCTGTTACAAATTATTAATTTATAACATTTGACTTTTGATGAAGAATCTGTTATAAAATAAGGAAGTATAAAAAGTTGTGCACTTTGTTTCCTTAAACAATATACATATTTATTATAGTGCTTTAATCTCTATATAAGAACAAGCGATTGCTTTTAAAAGAGGGTATTCCTTTTGAATGCAAAAAGTGGTTATAGTTTACTATTTTCCTTGGTCACAATCTATTATTATCTGTCTGATTTTTTTGAAGATAATATGTGTATATATTATACACAACAACATTATACATTTTTCAATTACAAAGAGTTTTTATTCATCATGTGATTGATTCAATATGAATTTTTATCTTTGGGGTTGAGTAATTGTAAACATTGCAGATACCTGTTCTCAAAATAAAAAGGGAGCAATCTAATTTTAAAATTCTGTAATCATTTTTGTCAATGTAAGATTAATGATAGAAACTAGAATTTAATTCTATTGTACAGTTCATACAAGGACTTTATGCAATGATTTGGCATAGAAAAAATGATCATTACATTGGCTGCCCAGTACAATGCCTCATACTTTGGTGATACCAGAGCTTACACTATCTATGTAGCTGTCTCAACATGTATATTACTACAACAAAGCAATAACAGACCCAACTTGTAACTCAGTTTTTGCTCAGCATCACAGCTCAGCTGGACATGATTGCTAACCAAAGGGCCCTGTTGTTGTTTGCAGAGAATGATACCACTTAAAAAGAAAAGTGAAAGAGACTTGCTTTATTGCTAGGGGCAATCATACCATCAACAGAAAAGACACAAGCTACTATATATCCAAGAAATGGAATACATAAAGTCATTTGCATTGCAGTTAACCACTTTCTTTAGTTACAATATGGCTATGATTATGAGAGCTGTGTCCCTTGAAAGCGCCCAGCCACACTTATACATATTTATTTTGTGTTATTTTTGTATTATTATAATATATAATTTAGAAAAATTCAGCTTTGTGTGTGTGTGTGTATGCGTCATTAGCGCAAATAATATTTATATAATGGAGACATTGTAAACAGAGATTTACATCAAGAAAAATAAAAGTTTGTTGAAAATGTACACATTATATTAACAATAATATAATTTACTTAACTAATAGAATTTCTAAATCATTTAGGGAAAGAATAATGTAAACATTTTGGCAAAAAAATTAATTGAAAGAAATGTTAGTCCTATACAATAATAAGTTACATCCAAAATAAATTGAAAAATGTGAATGACTTGCATAATTTTTATTTAATGATTATTCTCATTAAAAAAATATAGTTTTAATATATACTTAAAAAAATATTTTGATTATGTACAATAATAAATTGTGTCCAAATTAAAATGAAAAATGTATACTGTGCATTACAATATAATTTTTTATTTAATTGGATTGCATTTTTGTAATTATATAGAATTATGTTATATAAAGAGCTAGAAAATAAGCTCTTAACAAGCTTTGCAAAATATTTCCAACCCCCTGACCGGTTTTTGCTATTGGTTTCCTCAGTGAGGTACTAGGATATTCAAGCATTAGATTCAAGCTTGTTAAATTAGGTCATGTGACATATGACTTGATTTCTTTGTAATTATATAGAATTGTTTGTATCAGCAATGTGGCTGATTTTAATGTATTAGATAATAAAGAATAAGAAAAAGAAATTTTATTTTTTATTTAATTACAAAAAAAGAAACAATATTGGTCAATATAATTCATAATGCACACCTTTTTTTTTTATTGCTATATTTTAATTAGATGAAGTGAGCATAAAAACTTATAAGTAAAGTTTAAAAGAGAAGTTATAAATAAATATAATAATAAGTGGAACGTTTTTGGGAAGTAATCTATTTTATTAGATGGAGTGAGTAAATTAATGAGATATTGACCTCTAGCATCATTTTAATCTGTTTTCTGCATTTGATGAAATGTTTAAATTATCAGTTTAAAAAAAAGCACAGCAATATATGCTTTTCAATAAACACATGATATTGACTTACTTGGTAATGTTTTGTTTATTATAATCCTAATAAAATATTTATTAATAAGGATTTTTTTTTTGTCAGATATTCAAAGTTCGTGGCATTTATATAAAGTATAGTTTAATGTATATACACATAGCTATATTGCAATTTACTTGTAAAATTATATATATTAAATTGACAAAAATAATAACATTAAATAGAGTGATGTATTTTATGAAAAAGATAGAGTGAGAAAGCACATTCATATGCAAATAGTATTTTATGAATTAATAAATTGATGAACTTTGTCACATGCTTTTGTTTTTCATCTCTAGTAAATAAATTTATTTTCAGTTTTTAGCATAAAGGCCTTCCTGTTGTTTTTTAGGCTTGATGGAATTATCATGAGTTTTAATATTTTATAGCCATGATGTAGTATAAAATAACTTTTCAGTTTGATAGCAGTAATATAACTGACCACTACAAGAACATAAGTAGTTTTATTTTTCTGTTTTACTTTCTTTGCATTTCTTCATATATTCATATATATTCCTTACAATTATTCCCCTCATATACATTTTAATGCAAAAAAAAAAAAAAATTTTAAATGGTAGAGGTTAAGAATGCTCTGATGAAGACTGCAGGACAGTCGAAACTATCAGAAAAGTAAAGGAATTATATTTTAAAAATTTTTTTACATTAAAGTGTATTGTAAGCAATATATATGAACATAAATAGTTGAGAAATAATTCATGTATGCAGTTAAATATCAAAAGTTTGAGGTTTTATCTTTTTTTTAAATCCATAGTATGACTATGCACAAGAAGATTATCACATTTGATTAAAAATATGTCTAATTTTACATTTTCTATAAATCTAATTCTATTATATCTATATATTTGTTTATATTATGTTTTGATGACATACAATGTCTAATTGTGTTGTATAAGAATTAATGAGCCATTGTATGCTTCATAAAAATATCTATAATGTATATATGTTATAGATATATTAGAATTGGATCTATATAGAATGTAAAATTAGATAATACTTTCTTTGTTAATAACATAATATATAATTTTTTTCTGTTTCAAGTTTCACAAAATCTTGTTGTGCAATCAAAATGTTCCTTATTAATCAATGAAATGTTTATATTATAAAAATTTAAGTATGAGAGTGATATATTTTACTTAACACTATATTTCATTAAAGCAGGGGTGGGCAAATAGTGGCCTACAGGCCACATGTGGACTGCTAAGAATTTTTTTTTTGTGGCCAGCCAAGAGAAAAATCCGTCTTGAACTGAGATTTCCTTTCTGTGCATGACTAAAGATTTGTCTCTTTCACTAAGATGGTCATGTCAATACACATGCGCAGTGCTTTTACTGTTTATCTGGTTAATTTTAATTTTGTCTTTGCAACAATAAATATATAAATTTCCAACTTTAGTGAGACCATGAACCCTCCAAAAAAAATGTAAAATCGGCGATAAATATTGTGTTTAATGAAGAATGGACAAGCAAATATTTCTTTAATAATACAGGGAATAAAGCAATGTGTTTATTGTGTCATGAAAAAAGGTGTGGCCCTCCGCCAACCTCCTCTTCTACAAAGTGAGCCCCAATGTAGCTCTCTGCTAACCTCCACTTCCATAAAGTGGCTTCCAAGCCAAAACAATTGCCCACCCCTGGATTAAAGTATATATTTAACATTTACACATATAGGTGCAATACTTATAAGCTTCTCACACTAATAATTTTCTGAATTTTAATAAATTACTCAATAATGATGTCAACAATGAATTAAGAAATAAAAATATTTCTGTATTAATAATTTATTAATCTTTTGTTCAAAAAAAAATTGTTGATTGAATATAAAATAAATTTATTACTTATTGTATATAAAGTGATATCTTCTGATGCTAAGCTATTTCATATATTTTGATATCTTCTGATATATATATTTTTTTGTATCAAGTAAAAATTTATTTATTCAGTACTGATTACCATTTATATATATGGAAAAAAAATTTATAAAAAATACAATGTTAAATTATTTATTTTAAAAGATTTTAAATGCTGATATGAAAATAATGATTTGATTCTTTTATTTTAACAATTCTTGCATTTGATATTAGCTACAATTTCAATTAAATGATCAAAATAAACATAGCATGCAAGAAAATATATTAATGCAATTTTGGTCAGATTATTAATACAGATAAAAACATAATGGATGAA
This sequence comes from Epiperipatus broadwayi, assembly GCA_028023455.1. Classification (NCBI taxonomy): domain Eukaryota; kingdom Metazoa; phylum Onychophora; class Udeonychophora; order Euonychophora; family Peripatidae; genus Epiperipatus; species Epiperipatus broadwayi. The sequence goes on along the minus strand of JAQFVV010000020.1, from coordinate 10,690,354 downwards.
ACTAATCATAGAATTAAACTTGGTTGAAGTGCTTTTGGTAGAAATAACTTGATATTAAAAGGAAATATGCCTATGTGTTTGAAAAGGAAGGTTTTTAATAAATGTGTTTTACCAGTTCTTTCATATGAATCTGAAAGTTGGATACTTTAGAGATTTCAGACTATTCAAAGAAATATAAAAGATGCAGCTTAAGAATAACAAGAAGAGATCAAAAATGCAATATATGGGTAAAAGAACAAACAGGAGTTACTGACATTATTGAAAAAATTAAAAGACTAAAGTGAAGTTGGGCTGGACATATTGCTAGAAGAGATGATAATAGATGAACAATGGAAATCTTAAACTGGATTCCAAGAGATTGTAAAAGACCCAGAAAGAGATCACATGTGAGATGGATGGATGAAATAAGAAAGTGTGAAGGGGTGATGTGGAGAAGAGAAGCTAAAGATTGGAAAAAATGGATTGAACTTGGGAGAGACCTTCATCCTGCAGTGGATTGATAATGGTTGATGATGATGACTTTAGTGTTTTTGAAGACATTTGTAGAACACAAATTATATTTTTGTGCATTGACATAATTTCAGTCAGAGCTAGAAATTGCCAAATTTTTAGTAGTAATATTAATATATATGCAGAGTGGTTTAATGGGAAAATATCAGATTATAAATATGAACTTATTAGATTCAGGTATTTGGTGTCTCTAACTCATCTCATGGGTGAAGGTTGGTCACAAAACACATGCATAGTGAGAAGAGATTATCTGAGTTTTTACACTAATGGATACTTATGATGTAATGGAGCTAAACAATGATTTTTTTTTAAAAAAATTGAAAACATGCATGGCCTATATATGTTGCTGATCTGAATATTTTCACCAGAAAAAAAAAAGTTTGCCATGGGCAAGTTTAGATGCAGAAAGACCGATAGAGGTATACAAGATTGGTAGTTATTCAGAACAGAATTACTGAATTCCAAAGAAAATACTTTGAATATAATTACATAAATTTTTCTACTTTAATAGCCATAATTCTTTTATATGTTATTATTTGATATATGTAAACATGGGCAAAGAATGGATATCAAATAGTAATGTAAACAGACCTCTCATAGTAGATTATGGCCATTAACCTTTATCAGTGAGGAATTCTGGGCTGCATATATTTATTGAGCATCACCAGATATATATTTTAGTGGCCTCGGTTATTTGCAAGCAGCTGATGCACACCAAAAACAGAATCACATGACCTTCCTAGCTTATGTTTAATATTGATATTAGTAGCAATGGAAGATTAATATTTGTTTAAAGTCTGAGTTCAGATTACCTGTTCCTTAAGACATTGTAAATACTCCGTTTAGATTACATTAGAAGAGATTTCTATTCCAAAGACAAGAAGATACAGTAAAACAGGATATTCAAGGGTTTATGATCAAAATGTTTTGAATGATTGTAAAGCAGAAACTTTTCTCAAATTATGTTCTGAAGTGATGGACTTGATGAAGAAAGAAGGTAGGGTTTCCCAGATCATCACCATGCAAAATTCATCATTTTGAAATAGTAATACGGAATGTTAGAATCATGATGAAAATTGAAAAGATGACAAATTAAAAAAAAACAAATGCCAAAAACATGTAATAAAAATTCTGGTGATATCCAAAAAAATATAATGAAGTAATAAAATGAATTCCATAATAGACAATACTAAATTATACATTTGGAAGAAGGAAAAAAAAACCACAAATATTGATTAGTTATATCGGTGATTGGTTACATTTTTTTGAACACACTTCTACATATTCAAACCCTATTTTGGTGATGATACAAGTTTGCATAACGTGTTTGGCTGGAGGGAAATGTAAACCTCTGCAAATCTAGAAACAGTGTAATTATTATTGGAGATAGGAAAGCCAATATTGTGCCAGTTCAAATGTATTACCTGGAAAAGTCTGATAACTTGAGTAAGCATTGAATAGATTTCAATGGCAAAGATACAAAATCAAATAGTGTTATCTACTGCCTATTTTGGAGCATATGCAGGTTCAAACTATAATATTGTTAAGATGAATGTAAGATTATGATTTAAAAGAATTGAAACATAAAGGAAATAAATAGTATGGAATTTAGAAAAGTTCAAATCTATGCATGGAAGACAGAAAATTAGGAATGCAAAGAAAAATATTCTGCAGAATCAAATAAGCATTTATACGTATAATTTCTGAATGGGAGACAACAAACTAATTCATTTCATGTCTGCTGATAAATTCTTATTGTAAAACAGTAAAAAAAAAAACATTCTGGCAAAGTTTGGAAGAATGCAAAGCAGTGAAGAATACTACAACTGAAGTAAAAAAGGTAAAGTATAAGTAAATTAAAAATTACATTGATAGAGACAGTAAATTGGCTAAAAAGAAATGTTGTTGGGAAGATAAATGTCATGAAGTTCAATAATTACAGAAAGAAGACAAATTTAGAACACAAGAAAATTAAAGAATTCTGTAGAAGAAAAAACATCTGGTCATATGCATTAAAAAAAAAAGATGGAAAACTAAATTATGAGTAAAATAAAGCAAAGATGGCAGAATTATTGCTTATTATAATTGGACTTGATAAAAAGATGCAGAGAAGTGGCAATATTTAGGAAATCACTAAAGAAGAATTCACAATGGCATTGTTACTCTTATGTTAAAGAAAGTCTCTAGAAATTTATCATGTATCTGCTGAAATTTATAAAAAAGCTGGAGAATCTTTTCATAATCTTTTTTTTTTTTTTAAGTGATATAGCATCGGCTGGGACGCGAACCCGCAACCCGGGTAACTGCCTGCTAGTGCAAGGCAGTCGCGCTGACCTCTCGACCACCAATGCATTTTATTATGTGTTTGGCTAGAGAAATATTGTTTATTTTGTTATACCAATAGCAAAGAAATCTCATGCAACAAAAACATAGATTTAAGATTTTAGACTCATGAGCTAATCCTCAGCTGAGAAATTTATTTAAATATTTCAGTTAGTTTAACCAAATGGTACTATTATGCTTAATCTGGCACCTGTATACCTGGATCTCAGCAACTGACCCTTTTGATGATATATAAATAAAACATCATTAATCTGAAGTTCCGGTTTCTTTTTCATTCAGATTTGCAAATTTTTCAGATGTTAAAAAATAGATGTTTTTTTCCCCCTTCTCCTAAACCCAAACTTTGCTAAGATTGAAAAAAGTTGTGACTTATTCAATACAATTAAGTTTATTAATTTATAGATATTTAATGAATGTGTTTTTTTTTCATTTGGTTTGTAAATGTATGTACAAATTAATTTATCACAAAAGATTAAAAATCATCTCAATATTTTATGTGAATAATGTGTTTGGGTTAATGTCATTCTATTTACTTGTACATGAAAACCAATGGATAAAAGGAAAGTTATAAAAATCTTGCCAGCAAGGTTTAAAAAAAAAAAATTAGAGAAAGAGAGTATATTTAGAGACTGGTCACAAGCAGATAATCAATGATGACATTAGACATTTTGAGATTTCTATTTTTGTAATTTTAATCAGTAGTCATTTGTTGTTGTTGTTGTTGTTGTTTGTTTTTTTTTTTTTTTTGGGGGGGGGGGGATACAAAGTTTCTTTCTTGATAAAATATTTATAAAAATTCTTTTATTGGTCAAAGTATTAAAATAAAATAAAAAAGTTAACTAGATTTGAAAATAAATTGATAAGTATGCTTTCAAGCACAAACACTTGGAAAAAAATAAAACCATAACAAATAAAATTTGAAAAGTTTACATCATTAAACTGCTTCAGATTAATTTTTATCATTCATAACTACAAATGCTAGCAATAATTACCCACAAGTTTATGTTAATATCGGCACAGTTTAATACTAATTCAAAGTTTGAATCAACTTTCATTTTTGCTCTTTTTTTTTTCATATTAATCATTCCAGACAATAGCAAAACTAATGCCATCCCAAATCAGCTTATGCTGAATTTATTATTTTTATATGGAGAAAGAAATTATAACAAAATTGATTAATTTTAATAATATTTTAATTTTAAAAATATTATTGTAGAAAAATTTACATAAATAAGATTTTTTTTATAAAAAAAAAGTACTAATGTACTTTTAATTAACATGCTTTGCCATTGACAAAGTTTGAATGGTCTAGAAATGTAACAGATAAGAATAGTCTATGGCGGGCGTGGGCAAGTGGGCGGCCCGGGGGGCCCCCCGCCCGGCAAAGATTGTGGTTTCCGACAACCAAAAAAACCACCTTGGACTGAGATTTTCTTCTCTTTCCTTCCTGAATATTCTTCTCATTTTTTCTCCTAGATGTCCCCTCCATACCCACCCACCATATAGATACGATGTGCAGTGTTTTCTGTTGATCTGTTATTTTAAATTTTGTTTTTTCTTTCAATATTTACATTTCTCTATTTATTATATACACTTAAAATTTAATCAAAAAAAATATATAAAAAAGGAAAATAAGATGTGTAAGTTAGAAAAGAAAAATAGATAAAATATTATAATAGTAGTATTGAAGAAAAAAAAAGAGAAAAAAGAAAAGAGTCGAAGTCTCCCCTTTCCTTCTTTTTCTTTCGTGCTCGTCCCTCCCGGCTTTCCCCCCACCCCTCATCTTTGGGCTTAGTAACTATAACAGCGTAGAATCTTTTTACTTGAAATGATGGTTGCACTGTATTACAATTGTATTTTTTTCTTATTGTTGGTATATCGACACTTATTCGAGCAATTTGGGTTTGTTTGGTTCTTTTAGAATCATGCTAATATTTTAAATATCCATTTACTAACCAGTACTTAGATACCTTTCTGTATTGGCTATGAGCTTGTTACTTTAAAAAAAATTAAGGCTGAAGTGATCTCAAAAATTTTCTATGCAATTGAATTCAAACTCAAAACATAAATGTGGAAAATAGATACACTATAAAGTATTTTTTTAAAAATTTACAAGTTGAATTTAAAAATAGAGCATGACTATAATGTTCTCAACTAATAAATGATTGTGGATTTTGATGCAATGTTTTGCATTTGACGAGTTTTAGTATTTTGTATATTAATTTCATATATATATATAATATTGCAGAAGTAACTACTATTCATATCTGCATATATTTATATTAAAATGTTAATAAAAATGATGGTTTACTTAAATTACCTTTGCATATTGTACAGAAGTGCTTTTAAATTTCAGTTTAGTTTCCGTTATCTTTCCGCCTTCTGTTTCTGAACTATTGCTAGGTTTTATTAGACAAAAAAGTAATGTCATGTTTAAAAAATTTACTTAGGATATATTGATCCAAAAAGCCATTCGATTCAAATCTGCTTTCTCATTCTCTCCCACCTAGTTTTTAGAATTTATTGGTTCATATATTCTCAATCATGTGTCCATGAGTAGCATGACATTAGTTTGCAAAATTTTGAGATAGTACAAAGGGCAATGAAGATGATCTACAAAGTATGAAACACACAATCAACAATTTTTTAAGACTTGTTTTTAAATTTAAATCAACAATTTTTGATTTAGGAGCAATTTTTGCAACATCTCTAATGATTTCTTCTACCTGAATACTGGGAGGTGTGTTCCAATAGATTTGTTGACTTAATGCTAATATTATTACAAACTAATGTACACATGCACAAATCCTAAATATATGTTTATATATATAAGAAAATGTTTTAAGTTAGATAAATAAAGTAGTATTGTGGGGGAGGGAAATGAAAAAAATCTGAATTCTATAATGGAAGACATAGAACCGATAAAGGTAGAAAGATAGCTAAAAGGGGGTATAGGAAGATACGAGAAATTTTTAAGAAAAGGTAGATTTGATTTTATATATGATATAACAAAATTGTTTTTAATAGAAAAGCATAAATACAAAAACAACCAATAACTGAAGATAAATAAATTAGTTGTTAGAAAACAAAGTGTTGAAAAGATATGAAATAATATATAAATTATTTCATGTCTAATAGTTGGAAAGTCTTTAGATAAATAAGTATGAAATAGGTTGAGCAATAATGAAGGAAATTGTAAAAACAAACTGAAAATAAAAAATGATGTGGCACAAGAGTATTGTTGTTAAGATTATATGTAAAGGAAAAGATTTTGAGAGGATTAATAAATAACTGCAATATGACCCAGGATCGTGGTCATTAGATTACATCTTAATAGTTATGATTCTTGCAGATAAAGTGTCTAATGTGGAGAAACAAATTTTTCAACATTTAACTTAGCATTACATGCAATGAAAATGTTGATAGTTTTGATTAGTTGGATTTCTAATAGCTTAGAAGTGTGGTTATATCTGATAAGCAGTTTGGATTTAATAAGGTAGATAGTTCAGAAATGTAATTTTTACTTTGAGAATTTGTAGAGTAAAAATATGATGTTAAACTTAAAAAGAAATTTGGTATAAACAATTCAAAACAAAACAACACTCTCCATATAGTAGATTTTTGTTAAAAATTTAAGAAGTAAATGGTAATAGGAAATTATAGCACAGATCAATTAAAAAATTAGAATATAATTGCAATGGCTTAAACAGAATTTTTAGGAGATTTATTATGTTGACTTTTAAAATTGTATTTAGGATAGAGTTTTGTATTGTATAGACTATAGAGGATAGATATAAACAATTAGAAAAATGGAAAAGATTAGAAACTTTTAGAGATATGGATTTGGAGAACAATGAAAGAATGCTAGTTTAAAAAAGAAATTGCAATATAGAAATGTTGAAAAGAGTAAATTAGGGAAGGTATAAAGAGAACCAATTCAATACATTGAGCATATACTTCACTAGAATTGTGAAATGTTGGAAAAGACTGGAGAAGATAAAAGAAGCAGTTAAAGAAGAAAAGGTTAATTATTGAGTATTTAAAAAGAGTAGTGTGTAGAAAGGTTTGGAGAATATGATTTTGATAGATAACTTAATGAATAAAGAATTTAAATGTAAATGATAATCATCAACCATTATCAATCCACTGCAGGATGAAGGTCTCTCCAAGTATAATCTATCTTCTCCAATCTGTAACTTCTCTTTTCCACATCACCCCTGCACACTTTCTTATTTCATCCAGCCATCTCACCTGTGGCCTCTTTCTGGGTCTTTTACAATCTCTTGGGAATCCAGTTTAAGATTTCAATTGTCCACCTATTATCATTTCTTTTAGAAGTATGTCCAGTCCAACTCCACTTCACTCTAAATGATAGCAAGATGTAAATCCAACTGAAAAATATTTTTAACAGTAATAATAAGCTTTTGAGAATAAAAATAAGACTTGTGGCTAATGATTAGACAGTTAATAAAATGATAGTGAGACGTTTGAAAATACAAATACTGAAGTATATAGTAATTTGTACAAAATAATTAACATCAAATGGAGATATAGCAAGTCAATTTGAATAATTGTGGCTAGAAAATGAGATAGATTTATGAGAGGTGTAAATAAAATTTTATTTACAATAGAATCACTTTTGATACTATTGTGTTTATTAAAGTTTATGATATAACTCTAAATTGAAATGCTTTGAATAAATTATAGTAAATGTGAAAATCAATGGAAAATTATAAACTTATCACTTTTTTAGCCAATTCCACCTGATTTCAATTAAAGGATTTAACATGTGTATACATAAGATATTAGTGATTGATTTCTGCTGTGTATTTGAAATGCAAGCATTCCAAATAACAACAAACAATCTGCTACACTCGCAAGACAAATATATATATAGTTCCCTATGGTTCATTTTCCCCAACACACTTTAAGACTGGCTGCTTTCAAGATGGTTACCACTGGCCTCGGTTTCCCAAACACTTTGCCCCTTTGTCCAGTTCAGCTGTATGCGAACACATCTGGCTTCATCATAGAGCACTGCGACCATCACTATGAGCTTCTTTTAGCTGCAATCATTTCCATCTCCCTGCAATGTCCGCTTGATAAACTCACTGGAAATCTGCTGGAAAATCAATCTTTACATCTAGCTGCTATCCAGACAGTTTCCTCTTGTCCCGGTTTCCCAAACTCTTTGGGCCTGTTCATCTGCTGCCCATGAACACATTTTCATTGAGCACTGTACTCTCACTGAAGCTACTGTCACTTACATTTCTCTCCAACATGAACCAGAAAATGAACCATGCACCCTGTTGCTTACTCTATTTATAGTTCTTAATTGCTCACACAATTAATTACTTTCTTCCAGATACGGTAATATTTTTAGGTCTATAACTAATTAATTGGTGTCTTAGGAATTCATTTCCATATAAGGTAATTTATAGTCTATTAATTAGTCTCTTATCAATACATATTTGTAATCAGCAAATATTTCTTAGAATTTATCGATCGCAATGTTCTTATCGCAATCAATGTAAATTATTTAATTAAATTTATCGCTTATCTGTTAGCGATCTAAATATATTTCTCTAATATATTTTCTACTTTTTCTGGAGTGCACAAACTTATACTAATGTAAATATAAATATTTTTACAAAATATAACAATTTCTATGATAGAAATAATATCTTGTTTAAGTACCAGTAGAAAAACAAATTGATGTAGATAAGAACAAAATAGATTGTGCACTAGTGAAAGCTAGTGTTTAAAAATTGTAACAAAGACCTAGAAATTGACTAAATTCTAACTGAATTACTGTAGGAAGCTTTATAGCTTGGAAGAATTACTGGTTTATCATTTAATTTATTCTTCAGGTGAATGGTTAATAATCAAGTCATTTTATTTTTATGTACAGCATATAATAAATAATAATCAAATAGTTTGTTACTTGAGCGGTCATGTGACATTAGAGTATCAAGGAGTTAATAATTGGGATTTATACTGAAACCTTTTAGCTTTTGAGTTTGTCAATCTCTAACTGCAGTTGAGTGAGTTAATATATAGTGTGAAGCCTGTATTCATTATTCTCACATCTATATTATCTGCTTTCTTTGTTCCTGAACTTTTTTTTTTAATTCATTTTCTCTGATTTTTGTAAATCACTTTGTGTGTGTATATATATGTGTGTTTAAATAGAAAGAGATGGAAAACCATTTGTTAGCGTATCTCAGGTTATTTTTATATATCTTTTGGGGAGGAGGGTAATACTTGTATGGTCTGCTGTTTAAAAATTCATATGGAAAACTGAATTCCAAAAAAATTAAGTTGATTACTATAGTTCCACTCAGTTTATTAAATTGAGAGTTTACTGATTTTTTTACTTTACTCAACTAAAAATCAACCCATAAATCAGAAACGTGTTAGAATCTATTCTTCTGCTAAATGTTGCAGAGAAAATGCTTTAAAGAAAAATATAGACTGAAAAAAGAAAGGCTATTGGATGTGAAACAAAATAGTATTGCAGGAAAAAATATATAGAAAAGATTTCATGTCAAAGATGTTATATATCTTCTCTTTTGTTTAGGGTTGTAGATGAATTGTTTTGGTGATGACAGCTACAAAAGTTTTGAAGATTCTTTGCATCCATTTTTTTTAACATAAGCACTCCTACAGAGAATGAACTTAACATAGTATTAAATAAATTTAAGGAAATTTACAGAAAGGTAAAAATGATGACAAATCACTACTTTCAGCTAGATGCTAATTGTATGAATTAGAATTGTTTTAATACATAGGGTATATGAGCACAGACTTTCACACTACCGTCCACTCTTATCTCATAACACTGATACACTTGAACACATATATTCCGAAAAGATAAATAATCACCAATATACGTATTTCATGCTAAATCAGCAGTCATCAATTGGTCCAGATTATTATCTCTACACATATATGCAATAAGTGCTCAGATATATATTAAGATATCCAATCTTCATACTTCAATGGACATGCTTCAAACCACTCCACACTCCAACTCTTCAACCACCCATCCAATTGAAAATCCGATGATGGAACACTCAAAGGCCACCCTGAGGCCACAATCCTGCCTGTATTTTAGAATTCTTTTAATAACAGAAAGTAATTGAATAGTTTGTCACTTGGAAAGTTGCTACTCAAGCATTAAACGTGTTAGAGCTAAGTTACAATCTTTAGATCTCAAATCCACTATCTATCACTGAACTAAAACAAGCAGGACAATATTTTTAATAAAGATTATTTTGTGGCCTATTAAAATTAATTTTAAAATAGTTCACTAAATATTTAACTAACTTTATATCAAGTACTGATATGGATCGTTGGTAAAAAGGAAGAGAAAAATTGAAGCCTTCTGAAATGTCATGAAAGAATAGGATTGAAGAATTTAAATGGAAAGTGATTATCCAACAAAGACATTTTGAAATTGAAGAGAAATTGGATTAAGTAATTGTGTTATGCAAATTTTTGGCATTAATTGTCACAAAAGAATAATAGTTCAGAACTCCATGCTAGATAAAGCACTTTTCTCATTGAATATGTTGCAATTACATTGATTGACTGAAAAAGTACTCTATCAGATCCATATTTCAGGTGAAAATGGAGAATCATCAGCCATCAGCATGATTAAAGTTTAACACAACTCTCATAGTTACTTGCACAGTGATTTGTTTTTATTGGCTGTAGCTTCCTAGTAAGTGTATATCATATATATATACATTACATCTTCAAACTAATAAACCGCAAAGCTAAGTCCAGCATTCTAGAAAAAGCCAAAAAGGTTGCAAGTGCTCTCTCGGGGATCTACTTATCACTCCCGGGTAAGGCAGCACTGATTAACATGTTGGTACGTCCACGAATTAATTTATTCATGCCACTTCTTAAACCCAATCAGGTCCTTTCAGAATGCAAGAAACTCAGTCTGCATTGGAATCTTGTGGAAGAGGAAAACAGTAACCATCAGTTTAGCCAAGATGCAGAGACCGAAAGACCTGTATTGGCATGGGTTGCATGATCTCAACACTTTCATTCAGAAATCCCTATCAATGCTTAAGGCAATGAATGCAAGATTTCCAGTGGACTCATTACAGGATGAGATTGAACCTACTGACATGCTGCCACCCATACAAAGTAAGTGGGCCATGGAGCTGCTAGCATATGCCAACAGATTCTTCAAAGTTACGGCATCAATTATTGAGAACACTAACGCTTACTGGCAAGTTTACACTAACATTTACTGGCAAGTTTACAAATACATTCACGCAAACATTACTGAAATAACTACTGAGCTTGATTTATCTACCAAATTACTAACCAGGAAACTAAAATTTTACTATTTGGAAGCCAAACATATTGATTTCATCATCATAAAAATTTAATTTGAAAGCCTTGCCAATAAATCATTTTTTGATAAATCATAGAAATTTCTCAAAAATAGAACTACTATGTAGCTTATGTGAAGTGGTGGATGAAACTGTTGAACATGTTTTTACTGCTTGCCCATTTTTGAGTCCTTCTAGAAAAAATATCATAACCAGAGGAATGCCAGCTAACATGAAGATTCTAAGAATCGGGGCTGCTATAAAGAGTGGTGTCTTTGCTGCAATTAGAATGGGAATGTTCCTGCTTCATGCCATGTGGTTAATGAGGAATTATTTTGTTTTTAAATGAGGAAATAAAGAACTATAAGAGGTGTATAAAAAATTTATTCGAAGGACTATATTTAGGAATCGCTTATTAATGCCAGAAAAGCTCTTGGGGGCAACTTAGGCCACTGGATGAAGAGCCTTTCCTCAGGTATGCTAATTAAAAATTAATTCAAGATTAAAAAATGGTTCAGTTAGGTGGAGAATGACAACAGATCACTGCCAATCATTATAGACTAAGTTTGAATGATGAGCGTCTCACTCTGGTCATGAAATTAATTTGTCATAATAATAACTAATGTATCAAATGGGTATATTTTCTAATTTGGAAAATTATTTACTAATGATTGTCATAATATGTGTAACAAATCCAAACAAATGTATAACAACAAGATTTATATTGTAATTGTATATGTAGTTTTCTTAATAAAAAAAAAAAGCTATGTCTACCAACATGACTTAACCTCTGAAGTATTTATTCACAAATATAAGCATTAATATTAGTAGCATAAAAATAATAATAAATCAAACTTAAATTAGATGTTGCAATTATCAATTTATTATTTCAGTGTAAATTAATAAACAAACTTTGAAGAATAAAATAATCATCATTATTAGTTATTTGCTGAAACACTTGGGCAATCCTCCAACTCCCATTCCCTCAGCCTCTGCCATAGGACTCAATCACAAAGACAGGCTCTTCTAGCCAGCCTGAACTACACACCAATTCCCCTCTCCACTTCCCATTCCCTTTTACATGTATCCTCCCCTCTTATCATTTTGTTCCTGAAATTTCATTTGTTTCACTGTATCTGTTTTTTTCTTGATGAATAAACATCTCATCACTGAGAGAAAAAAAAGGAATGTTGTACACTGGACTATGGCAATCAGTTTTAATACTTGAGATCATAAGTACTCCTTTAGAGAGATGTCAGAGTTTAGAAGTTGCACATTTGCCTGCTTATGATACAAATCTGAGTTAAAACAAATTTTTTTGAAGAAGTTTAGAATTTTTCTTTCAGATAGCTGGCCCATTTAGCTATTCTTAGATAGATGTAAAAAGACTCATCTTTGTCATCTGGTAACAAGTCTTTTAAATTCTTTCTCTAAGAGGAATGTTGTAAAGGTTTTGCAGTGGACTATTTATTAAAATAAAAATTGTTTCCCCTATTTACTTACTGAACAAAACAGTGATGTAAAAATGAAAAAAAAAATTATAAAACTAAAAAAAATCATAAAATATTTAATCATTTTTTAGGCTTTAATTGGCCTAGCAAAAATGTCTAATAATTTTAGTTTTTCATTCTAGGAACTTTATTCACTATATTACTTGTAAATTTTAGTACATTCAAACTATCTGATGAATAGTTTATTTCATAACTAACGTAAAAGAACAAATTCCCAAATTCTTTTGTTTACTTTTCAACTAACTAATATTTATTTAACTATATGATTATTCATAAAATGTTATGGCTAAATAAAAAAATTAAAGAATAGATTATTTTTTCCCATTTAAAGATACTCCCAAATCTTATTTATTTTATGTAAATATTTTTCTATTGCTAACTTAAAATTATTTTTTAAATATCTTATTTTAGCATCTTATCCAATTTAGTATATGAAGTAATTGTTTCTTTATTCCTACATATTGGAATGGGCCTTTATTACAAACCCAAGTTTTTACCTTTTCAAATATAATTATCATTTATTGATGACTATTTACATTATTAAAGTTATCATTGAATTTTTTTCTTCTCCACCTCTGAGTACATGACCAAGTCAATTTCTTTTAGTCATAAATAATCTATTTTAATACACTTTTTTCATAGTTTTACATAATCAATATATCCAACTTAATTTTTAATATGCCATAGCTTCATATCTCTAAAGATAAAGCTATGCTTTGGTCTTAGTATCAAAGGAGTACTACACCTCTCCCCAACAGTGAAGACTGCCTCTTATTACAGTCATACTAGCGCATTGATACTCATTTGACTAACTGAAGTAAGATCATTTACTCTGTAGTTATTACCTAAATACTCATTCTCTTATCAATTATGAATCACTTCATTGTCTGAAAGAAATTTTTCAATGTAGAAAATTAATATTTATTATTTATTAATTTTTCTATTTATTTATTTTTTTTTAAAAAATCAATATAACTGATGAGATGGATATAGGGATTGCAAATACTGGAATAAGTATGTCACTCAATATTTTTTTTAATTCTAATCTGTCTTTCAAATAGAAATATGTTCAATTTAATAAAATAATTTCTGTTAAAGAATTCAACATTACCTTAGCCAAATTTTATAATAATTGATTTTAAATCATCATATTTTGTTGAATTAAGCCTTTTTTGCAGTGGATCTTTAATGTTGAAAAGAAATCCACTGACTAATTTTCCAAGTTATAAATTACATTAAACATACTATGTTTTTTAATCCTTTTTCTTTGCAGCCTTTAAAAATTTAACTGATATCTCACCAATGCCTTATGCTTTGTCTGTTTTCATTTAATGATCTTTTTTTTCGTTACTATACCTAATCTATTTTACCTTAAACAACCTGATTCTTGTTATATATAGAGCTGGCAAAATAAGCTCTTAACAAGCTTTGAAAATATTTGTAAATACAGGCTTATTAAATTAGGTCGTGTGACATCTGACTTGATTTTTTTTTGTAATTTTACTGATTCATTTTCAAATGTAATTTATTAGTAATGAAAATATATGCATTAAATATATATATATATATTTAAGAAGTTAACTAAATCATGATATTTACTCAGTATTTTCTCCCTAGTGATTAATTTATTCTTTTATATATTAATCAACTACTCTGTTTACTTTTATCTATTTCTTATTTTAATTTGTCATCAAACCGCTGTCTTTGCATATTTGTTTTTTCTATTGATTTTATATTTTTCTCTTTATCATTTTACTCATCTTTTCATTACTAAGCTGAAGTCTTTTTGCTTTCTGTTTTTTTATTATTTATTTTCTAAGACAATAAAGCAAATTACTACAGGCTTTAATAGGTTTATAAATGTAGATAACAATCGACTACAAGTTAAGATTGATTATCATTTATTTTCATTGCAGCATTTTAAGTTTTCGTTGAATAGTTTTTATTTTGTATTTGAATTCACTTTATTCTAATTATCCAACAAGTTTGGAAAATTTTTTTTAATATCCTTTCTTAATTTATCATTCCCCACCCTTTTTTTTTTTGTCTTAATTTCTTATTCTTTGAAAAGATGATTTACTTAATTTATATCAACTCTAGAATGTGTTCTCCTACGATTAATACTACTCCTAAAACATCGTAACAAAATGTAATTGAAATTCATTGGTATCAGCTGAAACTTTTCTCTATATAAATCCTTCACTTATAATTTTTGAATCAAGTTTATTATTATCATAGTTTTTGTCCTACCACATCACACCCATTATTATTGTTATACTGTACCATCTCATATGATTATTGGTTACGTATATCTGAATAGCCACCCAATCTCTTGCATGTGTGTTGGTCTTACTATTAATATTCTATCACTTAATGGAGTCTTATTTGCAAACTCTTGTTCTACAATAAAATGTTTGCCGTTACACTTTTATTTCCAATACATAAAACTTCTATATCTTTTTCATTTTCTACAATTTCTCCATTTGTCTTATTGAATCCTATAAAACCTTTTTTTTATATCTTTATTAATAAAACTACTATCTTTTCAGCTTTGTTTAAAATCATAACATTTATAACTTATTTTTAATATATATTTCTCAAATTCCAATGACTTCAGATAGACATAGTAACTGGATTCATGACTTCATTCACGGGTATCCAGATCTTCCGCTGGAGTTGTTTTATTTGCTTTCTCAAACAAACATCTGCTGTGTTTTCATATTCATATCTAAAACAAAATATATGTATAATTTCAAAATCAATTTTGTCCTTAAAGATTTCATCTGCAAATCGGATATATTATTACTCACCTAATTAAGTAGAAAAGATATTAATGTATTTTGGAACTGATATTAAGAATATGGCTGCCGTGTAAATATTTTTTTAAAAAAGTAAGAAAAGGAGGATAAAAGAAACAGAGTATTTTAAAAAACGTCCAATAAATTCATGATAGAGTTGCACTACTATATGGAGAGTTTTGCCTCTTTTAATAACAGTTATGAGCAAGCATACGAAATGGTGATCATGTGATGTTTAGTAAACGGTGTATTTAATCATGTTTGTTTTTTATTATTAGCTTAATTATTTTACCTATTAAACACCATTAGATTTCAATAGTAACATTTAACTTAAATATGATACATATTTTTGATATCTCTACAAAAAATTTTTTTTTACTTTCAGTTTCTGTTGATTCTGAAAGTTAATTAAAAATAGCACTACAAGAAATTAGTAGAGTGGATCATCAAAATTCAATTCCTATAATTGTTGAGCAGTTTTGAATATCGAGTTGGAAATCTAAACTGACTGCTCACAAAAATTTTTACTTATAGCGGAACCAAAAGATTTGTATTGAGTTAAAAAGTGAAAATGTGTTATATTCTATGTAAAATATACTTGCTTTATATGTACACCCATCATACATGCTAACATATGTGTGAATCTCTGCTTGTTTGTTTGTTAAAGCAGGCAAAATGCTCCATACAGTAGCGCCACTCACGTGATGTTTGTTTGTTATTGTTTTCTTTTTTTTTTTTTCAAATTCTCTAAAAAAATTTCCTCTCTTCTCTTTTTCATATTTTTCCACCCCCACCCCCACTAGCATATTTTTTTATAATTCTATTACTCCCAAGTGGACTGATTCAATAAAAGGACAAATTCAGCATTCTAGAAATGTTAAAAAGAGTGTGTAAAAGATTATTAGTGGGAAAACTTAGAAATGGAAGAGTAATGGAATAAAAACATATATAAATAAAACAATTATATGTTTAGATGTTGAATAAATCATATGTCATTCAAGCAAAGTAAAAAAAATATTTACTTCAAAAACCTTGAGCTCTGCAGTTTATCCATGGGCTAAACTTAACACTAAGTGTTATTTTAATTAGGAGTTGGAGCAATTCGCAATAGACTAATACTATAGCTCAAACAATAACCCCTGGGTGTGGAAGTGATTTCCATCTTCTTAATATACTTTATTTTGGCATCTAGAACTACTTCATATTTAATATACTCATATGTTATTATGATGTTATGTTCACAATAATATTTTTTGATTTAAGGATGTTTTAATGGAGCATGTATGTCAGCTGTTTTATGAATATATAATATGCTATACTGTACTCTTTTTCTATATCCTTGTATTCATCAGTTTCATGTTTTTAATTCCCCATGGTTTGAAAAAATATTGATTAACATCGTTAGAAATCTTGAAATTTGAATTCTTAAAATTCACATGAGCACTACTATGAATTATTTCTCAGCCAGTCATTTAATTGATCTCTTAGATTTATTTCTGACCTGTTATTATGTTTTTAAGCTTGCAGTCTAAATAAATATGTAAACCCTTTCATCAAGTGAAAGCATTTTGCAGCAGCACTCTTAATATTAATATAATGTTTGTAGGTTCTTCATATTGACTTAAATTCTACGAGTTAATTTCGTGCTTAATATACTTTCAATGTTTTAAGATCATATGCTTAGCTTTTATCGTATATATCTCTGGAATTTTTAAATTATATAAATGCATGTGTGTGTGTGTTGGGAGTAACAAGAAGGGATCGAAAACGTAATGTATGGGTAAGAGAACAAACAGGTGTTACTGACCTCATTAAAAAAATTAAAAGACTGAAGTGGAGTTGGGCTGGACATATTGTTAGAAGAGATGATAACAGATGGACAATTGAAATTTTAAACTGGATTCCAAGAGATTGTAAAAGACCCAGAAAAAGACCATATATGAGATGGATGGATGAAATAAGAAAGTGTGCAGGGGTGATGTGAAGAGAAGCTAAAGATAGGAAAAGATGGATTGAACTTGGAGAGACCTTCATCCTGCAGTGGATTGATAATGGTTGATGATGATGATATGTTGAAATTGTATTTCTTTTTTAAATTATCAAAAAACATTTAAAAAATTTTAAATGTCATTCTTTGTCATCGTTTTATTTATTTATTTATTATTTTTTGATAATTTTTCAATAATCGCATCACTGACTTGTCATTTAATGTTAAAAAAGATGTTTGTCTTTCCGTTTGCTCAATAAAACTTTAACATAATTAGTAAATTTTAAGGCTTTTTTAAATATATTGCAATGAATTTTTTATTTGTAATCTGATCTTTTATATACATAAATGTTGCATATGATGTTTTATTTTTTTACTCTATTCTAAAAGCAATATTAATCTCAAAAATCATAATGTATTATTATATATCATCTTTACAACTATCTAAAATTTTAAAGATTTTTTTTTTTACTTTCGCGCAAGCATATGCTTATGTAACGGGCTTATTCAGACAATCTGGAGTTTAAATCCAATCAGATTAAAACTTTTTTCTTTTTTTTTTCAAACAGAGTTAGGATGTTTTTTTCAATATCTGGTAGCCATTTTAATCTGTCTATAAATGGATATATAACTATTCTTTATTAGCGAATAAGATGGAAAATCTAAAACCTCTATTGCTTTGCAAATGCCTTTATTCTTTGTTGTTGCTCTACTGTGGAATAAGTAAATGTTCTACTTCTTTACCTCCAGATATGTGTATTTGATGTTGACCGTAATATATAACTAATAGATTATTGGAAGGATTATATACGTAATAATAATGGAAACACCGTACAGTGAAAGAATCATGCAGGTGGAGTATGACTTACACCACTTTCACCTCCATCACATGTACGTAGAATGAAGATGGGTGAGCAGATTACTTTATCCTTTATTGCGCTATCATCGATTATTATTGTTACTATATATATATATATGAATATAAAGTTAAAATATGCAGCATGAAGTGTTATATAAATTTAAACCATTAAACATCACATGATCACCATCTTTTTGCTTACACGAGCTGTTTACACAGAGACTAAACTCTCCACACAGCAGCATCACTCAATGCAAGCCAGAGTAATCAATGGATGCAGGAAAGTTTGTGCACAAAATCTCTATCTATTACCTATTCATCCAGTATCCCCAGACTAGGTGGCTTGCATTGGGGGTGAAAAACTTGGGTGGGTATCTAATTGTCATACTTCTAGCATTATATATTTATGAAGTCTTTGGGCATTCATAAGGTTATTAAAAATGAATGCTCAGTGATTCTGCCTTGAAAATATTAAACAGCCACTTTCAATAAGGCTTTGTTTACATCTATATTAAGTAAAATTTTATTATCATAATTAGCATTGTTTAAACTTGTCTTCCACATATGTTCTTGGAACTTAAAACAAAATAAAATTCATTTTGATTGGTTGACAGTTAGACACTTCAGTTTCTGCAATAATTTTGTGAGTATATGGGACAGATCATTGCTTTAAATTTATTTATATATGTACCCACACAATCAATGTAATTTTCTAAGTTTATCCAGGTCGTCATA
This sequence comes from Epiperipatus broadwayi, assembly GCA_028023455.1. Classification (NCBI taxonomy): domain Eukaryota; kingdom Metazoa; phylum Onychophora; class Udeonychophora; order Euonychophora; family Peripatidae; genus Epiperipatus; species Epiperipatus broadwayi. The sequence continues at coordinate 10,671,257 of JAQFVV010000020.1, read as the reverse complement.
AGGTAAAGTCTATTTTTCTTGGAGAAGTGTTTGCTTTACTTGATAATGCATGCTATGTACATGAGTCACAGGAAGTATATTAACATGAGAAATTTTACAGACACATACAAGTCCATTTCCTTGCAGTGATTTTTCCCTTCATGTGTTTCCTCATCAAATTCAAAAAGAAGCATTGCAATCAAAGAAAATAAATTTAAAAAAATTATCAAGTAGATCAGAACATGCTACTAATTCAGGACATAAATTCACCATTTGGACACAACTCAAATTATGACTTCATTTAAATAACTGAATAATTGGTATGAAATGAACTTTTTTATAAGATTCCAAACAAATTTATTTTTCCAGATTTAACTTTAATATTATGATTAAATTGAACATATCTACTTATTTTCAATTTTTTACATTGTCAAATAGAACTAGTACCATAGCAAAGCTTCTTAGTCTAATGGGTCCATACTCAGTTCCTCCTTGATATAACTTCTATTTTTTTTTTTCAAATTTTAAATCAGCTCCGAATTCAATATTGATCAGTAAATAGATATATAGATATTCTTCACTAGAGGTTAAAACAAGGATCGTAGAAAACCAGCCAAACTTTAACTATCTGGAATCCTTATGAGAAAGAAGTTTATCCTGCAGTGGGATATTTGAAGACTATTTTACTTAATATATTTCAATTTATATCAGCATTACTTAAGGCCAATCAATTAATAGAGAAACTTCTGGCATTGACACAACAAAGTAAAGCATTTATTATAAATGATCATCAACAATTAATACATTTTGTTCATGTTTAATAATTAGTATTTAAATTACATAACATTCTTGTCAAATCATTATTTATTACCTTAGCATTCTCAATATTGGTTTACTTGTGTCGTCTTTATTTTAATATTGTATTTTGATATTTGTATGAAACTGAGAATGAAATATAGTTTTTTAAGCTTTTAATTTAGTTTATATGCATATAACTAGTTATAATTTCTAATATTTGTATCAATCTATTGTGCTAAAAATATTTTTAAATCCAGCTTTTTTTGGCCCAAAGTTTTTTGTAAATAAGTGTAATAATCATATAGAACAGATACAAGATTGATAAATCTATAATTTCTTAATATCTCTTCATCTTTCTTAAATATCATTATCATTACAATTTCTATCATCTTAGAAATCTTTACCATTTAGACATTTGGTATATATATTTTCTAACAATTTGCTTGTTTCTTCATCGACTTTTCTTAAGATTTCTGTAGCAATAGCTTTTCCAATTTCAGATATTAACTGTGTCTCACTTCTTTACTTCAAGATCTTGACATTCAAAAATTGTTGTTATAATTGTAAAGAGCACGTTCCTGTTGTTTATTTATTATCGACTAGTTCTTTATTCTTTCATGATATTCTTGTATATTTTCATTACAAAAATATTATTTCTTTATTGTCACCTAAAAGCATATTCATTTCAGGAGTCATTGAATTTCTCTTGAGTTGTGCTTATTATTTGTTAAAATAAAAATAATAAAAGTGTATGCGTGTTAGTGATGAAATTTTATATATTGATGGAACTAATTGATTTTTTTTTTTTTTTTGTAAATAAAAATAGAAATTAAAATTTCTCCTTTTAGATCGACTTTAATTAAAATATCAAAGATATGTTCTATATCTTGTTTTACTAAAGAGATTTAATTTAAGCATTAAAATATAGTGCTGTATGGTCTGCCCACCCCCTCGTATATTATGTAAATGAATTATGTCATGTACATGAGGGGTCAAAGTGACTAATTGGTCAACATGGGTAAGATTATAAGGTTAGCATCAATGAGGGCTTTGAGCGTTCCATCATTAGATTTTCAATGAAATGGACGGCTGAAGAGCTATGGGGTGGAGTGTATTGAAGCCTGTTCATTAAAGTATGAAGATTAGCTATCTTAATATAAGCTGAACATTGATTGTATATATATATATATGTGGAGATGATAATCTGGATCAACTGGCGAGTACTGGTTTAGCACGAAATACATATATTGGTGATTATTTATATTTTCGATGTTTGTGTGATCAAGTGTATCAGCAGTATGAGATAGCATAGATAGTTGAGGGTCATTTGAAAGTCTGAGTTCAAACCCACTATATATTACATATTGGAGTGCAGGTATGAAAAGGCCTGTAATGGAGAATAAATTAATATATTTAAGCATGTAAATTATTTGTATCCATGTATTTAAAAAAAAAAGTTGAAAATATTTAATGTAGAAAATTTGTAAAATGTTAATATACACCTTTACTTGGTTAGTAATGGACCTCTTTGTGATAGTGATTAGCATTAATTTATATCTATTATTTTGATTTACAATTGCTTATTCGCTACAATGATTTTTTTTTAAAAAATAGTGACACTAATTAAAAAATATAGAGCACAGTATGGAGTATCATCATCATCATCAATTATTATCACTCCACTGCAGGATGAAGGTATCTCCAAGTTCAATCCATCTTCTCCGATCTTTAGCTTCTCTTCTCCACATCACCCCTGCACACTTTCTTATTTCATCCATCCATCTCACATGTTGTTTCTTTCTGGGTCTTTTACAATCTCTTGGAATCCAGTTTCAGATTTCAATTGTCCATCTATTATCATCTCTTCTAGCAATATGTTTGGCCCAACTCCACTTCAGTCTTTTAATTTTTTCAATGAGGTCAGTAACATATGTTTGTTTTCTTACCCATACATTGCATTTTTGATTTCTTCTTTTCACTCCCCACATGGATCTCTCATACTTCTTTGAGTGGTCTGAAGTCTCTATTGCTCTTCTATTAAGCGTCCAAGTCTCAGATCCATAAGTAAGAACTGGTAAAATACATTTATTAAAAACCTTCCTTTTCAAACACATAGACATATTTCCTTTTAGTATCAAGTTATTTTTACCAAAAGCATTCCAACCAAGTTTAATTCTATGATTAATTTCATCCATTATGTTCCCATCTATATTAATATTCTGACCAAGATATTTGTAACTGTTAACTTCTAATTCATCATAATCAATCTTTATTTTTATATTTTGAGAAAATCCATTAAATATTACTTTAATCTTTTTAACATTTATCTTTACTCCTACTTTTATCTGATATCTTCTGCAACATTTCCTGTGGCTCTAAAGCATTATTTGCAAAAACAACTACATCATCTGCAAATTTTAAATGACTTAAGTAGTCTCCATTTACTTTCACTCCTTTAGCTCCCCATTTTAATCCACAAAATTCTTCTTGAAGCACTGCTGTAAAAAGTTTTGGAGATATGGAGTCACCCTGTCTTACACCCTTCTCAATGTTGACTTTCCCAGTATCATTATGTAATCTAATTGTTGCTGTTGCATTGTTATAAATATTCTTTAAAATATGACAATATCCTGGATCTATACCTTGATGATCCAATGCTTTAATCACTGAAGAAATGTTTATAGAATCAAATGCCTTTTCATAATCTACAAATCCAAAGCATAATGACAACTCACATTTATCCTTTCTATAACTTTCTGTCAATACTTGGATATGATCTACTGTACTAAAACCACTTTTAAATCCAGCTTGTTCTCTTGGTTAGTGGAAATCCAATGTTCTCTGTAGACAAGTTGTAATTATTTTAGTAAAAATTTTGTATAAAACTGGTAAAAGGCTGATAGGTCTATAATTTTTACTATCTTCTTTATCACTTTTTTAAATATTAATATTTATACTGCATTCTTCCAATCACCTGGTACATTAGACATTTGGTATATAACTTTCATTATAATTCCATCATTATCTGGAGACTTTCCTATCTTCATAGATTTAATTGCATGTCTCACTTCTTCATTTAAAATTCTGGGCAATTCGGAAGATGTAATAGATATAGGAGGTACTTGTTCTTTATTACTGTATAACTCTTGATAAAAGTCTTCTACCCATTTCGTGATGTCATTTCTCTTTTTAGTAATGATTCTATCTTTTTTTCTTATTACAGATATAAATTTTCTACCAATACCAAAATGTTGCTTTCCTCACTAGTTCACAATTATACTTTCTTATATCATTTTCAACTCTTTTTCGCACCATTTTACAAAATTCAAGATATTCAATCCTTTTTAATGCACCATTTTTGTATAGCTTCGTATTCCTTCTTTTCTTTATAAATTCTCTACTCTCAGTAGAAATTTTATTGGTCAAGTGCTGCTTTTCTCTACTAGCTATCTTTGTTGCAGTTTTTAAAAGTGTATCAGTTATTTTCATATTAATTTTATTCAAATCTGAATCATGTTCAAAATCTATTGAGTTCTAATTTTAATTCATTAGAATGTTTCTAAAGATTATGAATATCAACTGTAAATATTGTTTTTCTTAATAATTTTTGTTTTTCTAGTTTTGCATTAACACGTATCTTACATCTTACTAATTGATGATCACTTCCTGTGTTAAATTTATTAAGAACATTACAATCTTCAAATATGTATTTTCTGTTAGTCAAAATATAATCCAATTCTGCTGTACCTTCATTTGGATGTGTCTATGTCCATTTCCTTTTAGCAATTTTCTCAAAAAAAGAATTCATAATATAAACTTTTTCTGCAAATTCCACACGTCTATGTCATCTCTCATTTCTATTACCATAACCAGAATTACCTACAGTACTTTCATCTTTTATTTGTTTACCAATTCTAGCATTAAAGTCTCCCATAACAATTTTAAAATGTTGTTTACTCTGATCAAAAACATTTTGTACATCCATATAAAAATCTTATACTATTTCATCACTATGAGAATTTGTTGGGGTATAAACCTGAATTAATCTGCATTTGGTATATGTAAGTTGTATAACTAATCTTGCCACTCTGTTCAATACATCATCAATCTCCTCGATGTTGTTCTTCCACTTTTTATTTATAATGAATCCTACTCCACTTGTATTTCCAATATTTGTGCCTTTATAGTAGAGTACATGTCCACTTTTTAAATCAATTGTCTCTTCACCTTTTCTTTTAACTTCACAAAGTCCAATAATGTCCCATTTAATATAAGAGAGTTCTAATTCTTGCAATCTTTCTTCACTTGAAAGTGATCTGCAGTTGTAAGTAACCTAAATAAAAAGTTGTCATCAAATGGCAGCCTGGGTCCGCAATCAGGGGATTCTTAGCACCCTTTGCCTTCGGCCACCAACCATTGCCTTGGTTGGTGACTTTATATCCTCCTGGGAATAAGGGCCATGATTTATTTTTGTCTATCATAATTGTATATATTTATTGGAAAAATATCATTTACACAAACATTCATTCTGATCTTATCAAGCAACTGAGAAAAAAGACCATGGTGTTTCTTGATCTTAAACTCAGAGGTAAAAAGCCAATAAACTCACTGTGCTGGCTAATGCATGTTGGTGAACAGCCCATCCTTGTTCATATACTATATGAATAATCATATAGTAATAACAGCTGCAATGACAAGAAGCTATGGAGTGGACATTAGGACTTTGCCCTGCTTGATTCCTTTAAGGCCTCCAAGAGGAATCAAAGACTCTCAGTTAATAGCAAACTCTTTTCTGCAGCCAGTATGAAGTATGCAATAACATAAACAAATCCAATGATCCACAAAATGAATCATATGTGCTAACACATATAATGTTAGCTTTAGAACCCCTTCATCATTAAATAAATTGTTAAATAATGCAAAAGATACCATGCCACTAAGTAGTTTATAAAATTATATGGATTTCCCCCTCATGCAAAGCTGTCCATTATGGTGAATTTCAGGTTAATAATCAACAAGGATTGCCCGGCACATGTATTTACACAACAGGGCAAAACAAAATAATGAATGTAACTCAATATTCCTTGAACATGAGTGCTTAATGGGTCATGCTTTTAATCCAACTAAAGTGAAGACTGTTTGTGCTAAAAGAGATGATAAAAAAAAATACAAGGAAGCATAGACAATTACAAAAGATCCATAAGCGATTAATAAAAAAGAGTCATGTATTCCATTGTCAAAAAAGTGGAATATTTAAGAATGCAATTTTTTAACTATGAAAGGCACTACGATTCTGGCAATGTTCTGCCGAAAGCATACTTAGCGCAATATAAATTTTAAACTTCAATTATTTTACCTTTTCTTAACAATCATTTATAACAAGTTTATAAATATTAAACTATAATAAATACTTGTTGACATTAGAAAAATTAAAAAGATTTTCTATTAAAATTATTTTTTACTTGCAAGAAGCATTACTCCATTTTAGAAGAGAAAAAATCTAAGAAAATATGTTCCAGTTTTTAATCGTTTTATTATTATTATTAAAATAAGTAGCAGATAGAAAGTTTTTATAAAGTTAAACAAAAATTAGTAATGTATGTAGCAATAAATGAGTAGTTTTTTAAATCATTATCCCTATACATTCTCATTTTTTTTAGCTTGATAATAATGTCCAGTTCATATGACCATATTCTGCTAGTAGAACAAAAAATGATTTTTAATAGTGTCTGCTGAATTGTGTAGTGTTTTTTATTATTTAATGCTTAATTCCATTTCTAGTTTTTTTTTTTTTTCATGTGTCATAGCATCGGCCGGAAAGTGAACTCGCTAACCCGGGTCAACTGCTTTATAAGGCTGGTGGACCTCTCAACCACCAACGCTTGCCTCCATTTCTAGTTTGCACAACAAAATGTGGAATTTAAACTTTTCCATTTCTAGAATAAACTTGCATTCGGCTTTGTTCTCTTTTGTACTGAATTTTTATGAAGAAAATACATTTTTATTATGGGAGAGTGGGTTCAACTATGTTCTTCAATAGGTTTAAAAATTATTTTTTTTATTAAGCAATAAAACTATAAAGATAAATGGGGGGGGGGGGGTTCCATAACCTACTTTTTATATTGAATTAATACACTATACAGGCTTAAACCTGCATATATATAAATATATATATAATGTATGCGGGGTTCAAACTCAATATAACAGGTTTTATAATATAAATTTTGTCATTCTTGTATTGAAAAAAGTAAAAAAAATTGGCTTTTGATGTTAACATTTACAATTATATTTTATGCTTTGGGGTTTGTAATATATAATTTATATGTATATTTTCTAGTTTAAATATTTGTTTTCAAATACACATCGTTTATTTTGTATGTTGAATATTTTATCTTTTTATATTGAAAAATTTCAAGAAATTAGGCTTTCGGTTTTACTATATATATTTCACATAGGCTTTTGATATTTTATCATAAATACTTTTATACATATAATGTTTTAGAAACCTATTTTATATTTCATATATTTAAAGCTTTTCCACTTTATATGTGATTTGAAATACAAGCATTCTTCATATACCTGGAGCTTCATTGTAAATATAGGGGATTTGAGCACAGACTTTCAAGCTTCCTTCAACTATCCACACTATCTCATACCACCAAGACACATGATAACACATGTAGAAAAGATAAATAATCACCAATATACATATTTCATGCTGAGCCAGCATTCATCAGTTGTTCCAGATTATCATCTTCCACACATATATATAATCAGTGCTCAGTTTATATTAAGATAGCAAATCCTCATACTTTTATGGACAGCCTGATGAGTACTAGTTCAGCACGAAATATATATATATTAGTGATTATTTATCTTTTCTATATATGTGTGGTCATGTGTATCAGTGGTATGAGATAGTGTGGATAGTTGAAGGGTGCTTGAAAATCTGTGTTCAGATCCCCTATATATATATGTGTGTGTAAGATTATATACATAGAATATTTTTTTCACTGTTAGAAAAGAAGGGCAACATAAAGAGTTAGAGAACTATTTTATTTATGCTTATGAACAAATTTACTATAATGGAATATAGTGTAATCTCAGCCTATGTTTTAGAGGCATTGAGATAATAAATAATAGAGATAGAAATGTTATAATATCTAGAATCAAAATTGTAGATAAGAGGAACAGTTTAATGCCTTATTCTCAGAAATACGGTGTACATAAAGGTGTGACCTAACTGTTATCTTTAAATACATTTCAAATGTTATAATTTAAAACATTCTATATTTAGTATTTGCAAAATGTGTGTGTATATTTTTATGTAGTTTTAAAATCATGATAGTTATATATAATACTTAAAAAAAATGGTGTTAATATAAAATATAATGTATAGATAGATATTCGCATTTTTTTTTTTTTCATTCGTAACAATTTTGTCAAGCGTTGGTGGCCTAGTAGTTCACGTCCCGGTCATCGCATTTGACATATGAAAAAAAAAACAATTTTGATTTTAAATTTGCAAATAAAATATAAGTGAAAAGAACTTTACTAAGATTCTGGTTTGTGATTTATGTATCAAATTTTAAAATATTACATACTGAAAAAAATATAGCTATTCTTTAAATATATTTACTTTCTTTAAGATTTCATGAGTCAAGGGAAAGTTAAGTGCAATTTCATCTTCATTTTAATTTATTTAGTGAGAGTAGTGGGTCGTGTGAAAGTCTGAGTTCGAATCCTGCATATATTACATATATAAATGCAGGTTTAAGCTTGTACAATGTATTATAATAAATACTGTATTTTAGCAAGAATAAAACAGATTATTAGATGAAACTGATGGAGACAATTATGCACAGAAAAGTTTATAATGAGGATGATAATTTATAACTCATCAACAACGATTAAGCAATGATTATACAAATCAATCTGTGAACCACACTTATGTCCATGGGTAGAATGCACGGGTCCATTTTTCTGTTTATTTGATGTTTTTGCGAAACTGTCTTTTAAATTTTTCTGTAGAAAACTTCTCTTTCTGAAATGTCTTACAATCATACCTCTTTAATATATTTTATTTTCTGCTACATCTTTCAAATGAATACAATTGAACATTGTTCATTTTTTGAATATCTTTGAAATAATCTTTCTAACATAAATGCTATCCACCTTTCACGAAAACATGCTTAGGTTCACCATAAAACAACCTTTTAGGAATTCTGTATTTTTCATTTTCTTCACTGATAAAGATATGATTTTACAATAAGAGACTCTATAATATCACAACCTTCTAACTATCATAAATATTGTTTGTTCATTTATATTTTTAAAAATTTATGATTATCCTTATGATATTTTTCTAATATCTCTATGTTAAATTACTAGGATATCCAAATATTACTTAGATATAACAAATTATGTAAAATATCAGCTCTGTATATGACTAATTTATATGTAGTACTCATTTCATGGTGATGAAATACCTTGTGTTCGAACTTATTAAAAGCAATAGCAAGACATTGAAGTGTATGTTGGATTTGTGCAACGAAGTTTACTTTTCTGCTATAAAACTATCAAGATATTTAAATTAATTTATATTCTCAGATGATAACTATACAAGTTAAAAACTGCTAAAGATTTTTTTTCATTACTGGTTGATAAAGATGAGTTTATAAAGAGTGATGTCTTTGCTGCAATTAGAATGGGAATGTTCCTGCTTTATGCCGTGTGGTTAACGAGGAATTATTTTGTTTTTAAACAAAGAAATAAAGAACCATGGGAGGTGTGTAAAAAAATTTATTCGAAGGACTATGTTTAGGGATCGCTTATTAACACTGGAAAAGATCTTCGAGGACACTTGGGGGCAATTTAGGCCACTGGATGAAGAGCCTATCCTCAGGCATGCTAATTAAAAATTAATTCAAGATTAAAAAATGGTTCACTTGGATGGAGAATGACAAAGGATTACTGCCAATCAAAATATGGACTGCACAGTGATCACTGGCTAAGTCACTAAATGAAGCCAATTGTTCTGATATAAAACTAGTACACAATAATTATAGACTAAGTTTGAACGATGAGCTTCTTGCTCTGATCATGAAATTAATTTGTCACAATAATAACTAATGTATCAATCAAATGGGTATATTTTCTAATTTGGAAAATTGTTTATTAATGATTGTCATAACAAATCCAAACAAATGTGCACCAACAAGGTTTATATTGTAATTGTACATGTATTATATTTTCTTAATAATAATAAAAAGATGAGTTTATTGAACATTAATTATCAAATCAAAGTCTTTGTATGTTGCATTTAAAATATTAAATGCATTCTGTAAATTATTTTTAGTTCAGACAAAAATAACAACATACTATAAATCAAGAATCCAGCAGTATTGTTTTTGCTTTTAATCACTGCATACAGAAAGTTTTACCTTCAGATTTGTATTGCATTTTGATCCCTGATTTATTTAACTTTAGTATTCACAGTCATAAAAATGAAGAACAATGTTTGAACAAGTACGCATCCTTATTTGACATTTTCATTTCAGTCTCAAATTTCCCACTTGTAGTAATACCACTTCCTCTCATTTCTTCATGTAAAAACTGTCTAATACACATACTTTGATGGAGAACCAACTAATCTTAAGCCATACTATAGATCTATTTGATTAAGTCAAATGTCTTGATCCCATTAATAAAAGTAATATGTAAATTTGTTGTCCATTCCTGACACCACTGTGTTTTTTCATTTTCTAAATTCACATTGAGTTTCTAATAGCCATTAATCTATGATAAGAAGTAACTTATTTAACAATAATTATTTCAACCGTATTTCCGTTTCTTTTAAAAATTGGACCAATAGAAGTATTCTTTAGATCAGGCAGCACAAAACATGATGAATCCATATATTCCTTAAAACAAATGAATATTTTTGAAGCTAACATTTTTTACCAGATTTTTAAACTTTTGCAGGTATCACATCATGATTTCCATTTTTATGATTGCAAAGAGTTTTTGTAGTTTCACTTAAGGTATGTATTTTTGTCCAAATCAGGTGAATAGATAAATGAATATATCATTAAAAGTTGTTCCATTGTTATTTCACTATTCAAAAAATAAATGATTAGAAAACTTCTTCAATCTGTTTGAAATATCACTATTCTGTAAGAGAATGCCATTGCTGAATTTAAAAATTAGTGTTCTGTTTTAAGTCCATATGTTGGGTTAATGCATCAAAAAAGATCTAAAGTGACCACAATCAGTAAATGTCTGTATCTAGGTTTTAATCAACCAATCATTTTTAATCATTTCATTGAATTTCTGCTTTTAAGTCTTTACTATTAAGTTCCATATTTAATTTGTTATTCTGTTAAGCAGAAAATATCATGTTTTCTTTTAATCAATAATAATAACATGTTGGAAAACCAGTATTAGAGCAAAGGGTATAAAGCTATGAATATTGGACGTCATCCTATTCTTGTGGGAAAATTTATCGACAATTGATATGATAAAACTACATTTTAACAAACAGTGAGTTCAAAACAAAATAATGTTATTTTCATATGGTGTTATTTCCAGAATCACAAAAGCTTATTTCTATTTAATGAGATAATCCAATTTAAGTGATTTTAAAACAGGCAAAGCTCTATTATGAGCAAGCATAAGAAATAGTGATCATGTTATGTTAAGTGATTTTGAAAATTAATGAAGGATTAGATTTAAAACTTAATTTCAAATGTTTATTAAGAAAATAATCAAAATGTAAAAATGAACACATAATATTGAGGTGACTTTATCATTGGAATTTCGTAATAGGATTTGGTATTTTGGAATTAGAATAATAATTTTTAGCTCTCAACATTGTATGCTAATTAGATATAATATTATTAATAATGTCAGTATAATAATGATGATTGTTAATATTAAATAATAATTGAATTGTTAGTAACTTATGAGGTCATGTGATGTTCAAGTTTCATTCCAAAAACCTTTAGTTCTAGGACCGGCTCTCTATCACTGTATTAATTACACAAATATATGGTAATAATAATTAATATTGAATTAAGCTAAGATGATGCTAATGTAGTTATTTTTCTTCAGTATATTATATTCTTTTTTGACACATATAATTTCAAGTTTAAATACTTTTGTTTTAATCAAATAAAAATAATGATAACAATATGCTATCGACAGCAAATAAAGAAGTGTCTCCATTCAGAAATATTCACAATAAAAAACAAGTATAAGTTTTAATTATTCTTTCTTTCAGTACAGAATTATCTCTACAACTCATATGTCATAGCATCGGCCGGGAGGCGATCCCGCAACAACCAACTGCTTGCAAGGCGGCTGCACTGACCTCTCGGCTAACAATGCTTGACATGTATGAACTTTTATGATGAACTCTTTTATCTTTAGCATTCTTTATTTCTTTAGTATTTTTTATTTCTTTCATAGAGAAAATTATATACATATTCCATGAATAATTAATTCATTTGGCAAAGCACTTTTTTTCTATACTTTCTCTGTTTTTGGATATATAGGGGTCTATTAGAAAACACTATTTGATACTTTTAAACTTTTAGTACAAAAATGATAAAGTAAAAAAAAATAAGATTACTTAAGGGTTTATATTTTTTTTTTCCATATGTCAAAGGTGTTGACCGGGAAGCGAACCCAGGCCCTAACCGCTAAGCCACCAACGCTTGACAAGGGTTTATATTTTTAAGAACCACTATGTAGCATTCATACAACTTTTTTTTTTCATTTTATCCCCTCTCCCTACATTTAGTGAAAAATTATATATATATATATGTAGATTTACTGTTGAACTAGATGAAGATGATACTATTTCCTATCTATTTTTTTACTAGCATTATATTGTTTCAATATATATATAATTATATTTTATAATTAATGATTTAATTGATACTATGCAAACAATCATTCCTAAGACTAGTTCAGTCTTTTGATATGAAGACTCTGTGTGAATGATATTTAGCCATTCTTTTCTAGCATGTCTCTACCAATATAGTTTGTTTTTTTTTGTCCTATATGAAGTGATCGTGACTCTTCCAGATTCTTTGAGATCTTAGCATTCAACTTTCTTTCCATTCTACTAATTGCTTTCATTCTTTTTCAGCCTCACATCTCAAATACTTCTAATTTTTTGGCATCAGTGGATAATAGCTTCTATGGCATATTCCATTAGATTTATTAGAATAAGTATGTCATATTCACTAGTTTTATTTCTTTGTTATAATAGATGGATGGATGGATGGATATTTTCATTCATAGAAATGCTCTCATTAGTCCATTATTTCAAGAATTAATTATAAATTTAAGATTTTAGATTGACAACAGAAATAATTAGAACTAATCTGAATCACAATTCTAAAAGGTTATTAACCAATATCATTTATCTGTCTCTTTCCAAGTATTTAATGTTATCTTTTCTCATAATAAATTAAGCACTCAAGGCACATGGACTAAGCTTATTGCCTTATTTAAATGCACTTAATAAGAATTAATATTTACAACATCTATCAGTTATTATTTACTTAGTTCACTTTTTGAATCTACTTATGTATTAAAACATCTACCTGCCAAACCCATGAGGTTAAGTTTGAATCCAGACTTTGTAAACTTGGATTTTGGGGGGATTCTAAATAGCTTGTGATTTTTTTTTACCAGTTATCTGATCTGTCATCCAATTTGTTAGTAAATGAATATTTAGTTATTGTTACTAGAAGGTAAAACAAAAATAGAAAATCTAAACTCCCCAATATCTAAAGATGTCGAATCTGATGAATAATGGTTTCTCCTTCACTATTTTTTATAAGATGTGTCTGTTGCTGCCTTGCAATGGACAATATATAAGGTGTTTTATTTCTGTGTGTGATAGTGTATCTTATTGGCAACATATTTGGTAATGAGATATTTCAGCGTAGTATTTTTTCATGAACACTTGTTTCTTTTAATAAAATTATTTTATTTAACAACCTAAGACGTTTGCGATTTTTAATTATCCCTAGGCAGTTTAAATGTAAGACTTTCTATTAAAAGCTAAATATTTCTAGACTGATTGCTAATTTTTAAAAAAAACTCAATTTGGTCGATTCGGAGTACTTGTTTTACCCAGCATTGTAACTTTGATACGTGAACATTATATGATCCTCAAGCTACTAACTGTATGATTTTGGTTTATATGTTTTTATTTTTAAATTCTTTTAATTTAATGATACCGACTTTAATAATATTTATTACGAATAATTATGTTATAGTTTGGCACATGTTTATTTTTTTTTTGTTTTTATTTATTTTAAAAAGTTATAGTTTATTATGTCACAATCCTATTTTATAGATTTGCTGTTATTATTGTATTTTTATTATTAACTTGTAGATAATTTAACTATAGTTTAATCATTAGATTCATATTTTTTATATAAATATTTTCTTTGTAGTATGTATGGTAAGCTATCCTTTGGAAAGAGTTTAGTGATTAAGAAATTTAGTTTGTACTTAAAGCATTAGTCGTATTTATATTTTTATTTTAAAACATATATATTAAAATAAATTATAATCCACCTTATTTTTTTTTATTATTTATATATTTTGCAACTTTAGGTTTTTGGAAGTTCGTCGTAATATTTTTTGTTTTCATCTTTCTCTCTCTCTCTTTTTTTTTTTTTTTAAATCTGCTTATTTTTTTAATTATTTGCTGCTGAATTAAAAATATTACTGAGAATTTAGCTTTTATTGATCGAAATCTGTTTAAATCTCAACTAATATGTATTTTTTTTGTTTGCCATTTATTTAGTTTTGTTGTTTTGTTTTTTTTTACTTTACTAATTCTTTTGCATCTGAAAATCTCGTGTGTGTGTATTGTATTGTGCCTTATTTGAAAAATAAAATAAGAAATTTTTTAGTTGTATCTTACTGAAATAATTAACTGATAAAAATAAATAATTGCCTTGAAATATAAATAATCTAATATTAGAAATATATTTGAAATTTCTTTTGCACTAATATTTAACATAAGAGTGCAGTCGTAGCTTAATGGGTTGTCTTTTTCTTTTACACACACACTCAAATTGAAATACTCTACTTATTTATTTGTTATAAATTGGCAAGATTATCCTTAATCCATTAAGCTTTCATATTAATCCTAAGCAAATCACAACTTGCTTCCGCTTGATAACCTGCTTGATTTTTTGTTCTTTTTCTTAATGTATTTAATTCAGTTGTTTGCTGATAACCCAGAGGTGAGATTTACTGGTCATTCTTCTGTTGTTGTGCAGGGCCCTCTGATTGCAGCTGCCTTTACTAATGGCTACCACTGAACTGGTTAATCCTGTAGACTAAGAGGTGAGTCAAATTTAATATTTCTTTAAAATGTGTAAATACATATACTTTTGCACGTATAAATAACTTTACACATATTTACAAGTTACTAATTTTATGCACGTTTTATTTAAATATTTGTTTTAATTAACATATACCTGTTCAATTAGTTTATATGCTCGTTTGTTTAATTTATATGCTTATTTATTTAAGTTATATGCCTCTTTAAATAATTTTCATATTTAATTGTTTAATTTACATGCCCATGTAGCTTAATAAAAATTCCAAACTGGTTTATCAATGACTTATTTTTAATTAGTGTTACTATTTTATGTCTAAAATATTGTTGTTGTTTATCTGTTCTTTCCTATGTTTCTTTATTTATTATTGAAAAAAAAAAAAAACAGCTAGAATTTTAACTTTTTTTTTTTTTTAATTAAAGGAGTTTTTGAAAATCTGAAGAAAACTGCTAGACAGTTGAAACTTAAGAACAATAATAAAGTATTAAAAAAATGAAATACAATATTTTATTATATGTGTAATTAATTCAAATAAAAAGCAAATATTTTTATTATTTTATATATATAGAAACACAACATGATCCAATGATAACATTTGGGTTTAATATCAGAATTGGAGTTTTTGGTCCAGGTAACCATCTAATGTTGGTCAGTAAATGTGTATCTAGCCATTCTTAGCTAAATAATAAGATGAAAAACCACTCATCTCATCAAGATGGTTTAATAAATCTCTTTCTTTACTAATCATCATAATGGGCTATTGGAAAGGCCTTTGCTTTTAGTATATTTAAAGGCTGTTTTATTTTTTGCCATATGTAAATGGTAAAAGATTCTTTAATTAGCCCAATTTATGGCATAATCCTTCAAGAAAGATGAATGATTCATCAAACTTTCCAATAATTAAATTTAAGATACCATTGTTTATAACTTTTTTACATATAACACTGATTCTATTTGGTGATTTCCTGAAGGTTTGTGTTGATGGTGTTCTAGATATTGGACTATTTCCATCATCTAATATGTGTATGAATGTCTTTAGAAAAATTTAACTTTATTTAAATATTCCAAATACATTCAACTATTAGTAATAGCACACAAACAGGTTAGTATATGCACAATGTTTCGAGATGTTTGGAATATCTAAATAAAATTAAAAAAATTTTAAGATATCCAATACACATATTAGATTATGGAAATAGTCCAATATAGAAATACAACTGATTCTATTTCATTCTTTTCTGATCCAAGTAAATCCAAAGCTTAATTTAACTTTTATCATATTTTTAAAAAGCATTTTTGTGTAATTTCTGTTTTTTACCAACTATTTCCAAAATGGCTGTTTTGCGTATTGATTAAATGATGAAATAATTCCAGAAATTGCTAAAGAATTTTCATATTTTTTTCCTATTTCATTTCGATTCTTGTTTAACTTGATTATCATGTTATCATTCATTGTAAATGTAATCTTAATGGCAGGAATCCATTTGAAACTGTTAATGGCAGAAATTTTAGAATACGAGTTACTGGGGATAAAAAAAATAACCATTTAGCTTTGAGCCAATCAGAAACAATATGAAAAAGTCTATTGAGATTGGAAAAAATGAGAGCGCATTATTACATATGTGCTGCATCACTGTTAAAACAAAATGAATATATAATGTTTATGTTTAGATTTTATTGAATTGTAGTAATTTTTTGCCAGAAAATTAAGTAAAATTTGTTGAAATAAAATGAAAACACCTATGTAATTCTTATTTTATTTTCTTAGTTTTTTATAAATTTAACTTTTAATAACTTTAGTTATGTTTTATCAAAATATGTATAAAAAATGTTAATATTTGGAAGACTCATCTATTTGTTAAATATTTTTTTAGTCTGAAGGTTAAAATGAAGTCTATTGTTTTGATTAATACTTCTGTTTATTTTTTATTTGCAAAGTTGATAAATTAGTTTACTAATTTCATTTATTAAATTTATGTTTACAGTAAAATTTATAATAAAAAAAATATGAAAAATAAAAGAATATGGTAACTATGTGTTGACTGAAAGCAATTGATAAAAGGTTAAGTTTCTAGTTTATAATCAAGTGTTCAGATTGAAAAACAAATCTAGAAACTGAATTAAAATGAATGAGGAGTAAATTATCATGTTGGGATGATGTACTTCTTAACAGTTGTTTTTAAAAAGGCAAATATGGAGAGGTTTGGGAAAGCAAAATATAATAACTTTACAATCAATTGAAATGAACAATTTAGCACATTTTATATTTTATACTTTACAATCAATTATAATTAAATAACTGAAACACAGTTATTTACATAGTAGAGATGTCTGCCCATACCTTGTATATGTATTAAATGGATTATGTCCTGTACATGAGGGGTCAGATTGACTTTAGGTCAACATGGGTGTGACAAGAATATCAACCTCAGGGTGGCCTTTGAGCATTCCATCATCAGATTTTTAATTGGATGGATGGTTGGAGTGTGGAGTAGATTAAAGCCTGTCAATTGAAGTATAAATATTGGCTATCTTAATATATATCTGAACACTTATAGCATATATGTGTGGAGATGGTAATCTGACCAACTGATGATTGCTGGTTTAGCATGAAATACGTATATTGGTGATTATTTATCTTTTCAACATATGTGTGTTCAAGTGTGTCAGTGTTATGAGATAGAGTGGAGAGTGGTGGGTCATGTGAAAGTCTGTGCTCATACTCTAATATTACATATATATAGACACAGGTATAAATAAGCTTGTGTTTCAGTTATTACATTACAGAGATGTCTGCCCATCCTTGCATATGTATTTAATGGATTATGTCCTGTACATGTGGGGTTCAGATTGACTTTAGGTCAACATGGGTGTGACAAAAATCTCAGCCTCAGGGTGGCCTTTGAGCATTCCATCATCAGATTTTCAATTGGATGGACCGTTGAAGAGTTGGAGTGTGGAGTAGATTGAAGCCTGTCCATTAAAGTATAAGGATTGTCTATCTTAATATATATCTGAGCACTTATAGTATATATATATATGTGTAGAGATGATAATCTGGACCAACTTATGATTGCTGGGTTAGCATGAAATATGTATATTGGTGATTATTTATCTTTTCAACATATATGTGTTTAAGTGTATCAGTGTTATTAGATGGAGTGGAGAGTGGTGGGTCGTGTGAAAGTCTGTGCTCATACCCTAATATTAAATTTAAAAATGGTTTTTTTTTTATTTGTTAAAATAATAATCACTTTCTATAAATGAATTCATTTCATTCTGCACAGTTTTTGAATGGGTCTCGTGATATCCTGAAATATATTACAGACAACACAATTCTAGATAAATCATTTTTCCAGGCTTTCAGTTTTAAGTTCAGAGGCCCACAAAGTAATTATTTTTTTTATTAATCACTGACGGTATTATACATTATAATTTTTCGTTTTCAATCGTTGCTTGACTAATGTTATTTAAACAGATTAAAACATTGCTAATCATATTCCTGAATTTATAATATTTGCTAAATTAATAATTTCCTGGCCTAAAAGAGGTTTTGTAATGATAGTGTGGCAACATGTGATTTATTTTATTTATATATTTTCTTTGTTTTTAAAATACTTGGCTGCTATAAACTTAAACAAATAATAACAATAACTACTAGTCTTTAAATAGTATAACCCAATCTAGATTTTAAACTTACAATTATTTTTTTACATTAATGGCATTTGGTTTATGTCTATAGTCATTTTTATATATTTATTATTGAAAATCTTTTTAAAAGCTATAAAATTATTTATATAAATAAAATATAAAAAAAACAGACTTTAATGTTACTATATAAAATTTTATGATTCCCAACTAATAAGTTTATAATAAATAATATAAAAATCTTAACTAATTTTCCTTTTCCAACATAGCATAAAAGTTTGGCATCTAGGATTACAAATAGAAATTAAACTATAAGATAAATAAACCATTAATTGATAAACATTGAACATAAATTTCATGACAGATTATTATCTAATATTATCGTACATTATTATGCATCATAGGGTGCATCAATTATAATTAGAAATATGCATTTCTCTCTGATTTTTCTCAGTAAACAAGAATTTTACTTTATATGCTCAAGAATAACATTACATATACAAAATTCAAAAATTACTATTACAACCACATGAATATAAAAGAAATAATAATAAAATAAAATATAAAATCTTTGATTTAACAACATTCTCTTTTTATGTCATTAAAAAGTATATTTTGATCAAAAAGTCCTCGAAGTAAAAATATAACACAATTTTTAATATAAAAATATATTAATTTGTGAATATATTAATTTATTAGATTTATGGGTAGAATTATTAGATTTATCAATAAAATTGTTTGATTCAAAAAAAAATGTTTCAAAAAACATAAAATGAAAAATATTTCAACTGGGGGTTTTTGTTTTTTTTTATATTCAACATGGTCTGAAACTGAAAATTTTGCATTGATTCATTATCAAAGCTGATTTTCAATTTTTCCATACTTCATGTCATTTTTTTTGTCGCCACAAATAAATAACATTCTTTTCTCAATGATAAGATAATATTTACATTAGATAATCATTTAAGAAAGCTGGTAGTGATTCTTCCAATTATTGTTCTTTTTAACTCTGAATCACAATCTAACTAATTCACATCATTATTTTGGAACAGTCTTTGTGTATAGGATTAGCTAATTTTATAATATTAGGTTTTGATAAAGAGAAGTCATCATTTCATTCATATTTACAAGTGGAAGGATATTCAAATTTTTATCCAATGTTATTAAAGCTGTAAATTCACATAGTAAAGAGGAAAATTATTAAAATTTCTTCAAAATCTGAAATTAAAAATTGATATTTTTGTACGTCTAAGCTTTTGCCGCAAAGTTAAAAGTCATCAATGAATTACGGATTCATTTAATTATGTCTCTGTTTTCCATAAACAATTTTAAAAAGCTAAATTTTATACATATGTGCGTAAATTATTAATTATATCACATGATCACTATTTATTATCCAATAAGCAGCGGCCATTTTTTTTGTCTTGCACAAATCTTATAATCGCATGCCCTCATTTTGTCATATTTCAAGAAAATGGACAAATTAATTTGCATATGCATTTGCATACATTATTATTTAGTAACATTACAGCAATGGTTTATAACCTATTTTGGCCATGAATATGAGGGAAAACCTCGAAAGTACTAGGCCTAGATTAATTTAATTTAATTGTTTTTGTTACTGACAGCCTTTTCTTCAGCGGGTTAAATCACTTATATATGCTATATCAAACAATCTAAACCAGATTAAATTTTGCCTTGTGATGCAGTTTTTTTCCAAAACTTTAAAATTTTCACTTTCAGTGAATTTAAAGCACAAAACAATTGATTTTATCAATCCTACAAATTTTTTTTAAAAAATTGTATTTTGAAGTCTGCCATTTGTAATTGTTCATTTGTGAAATAATGAAATGAGAAAATAAGTCTGTTAGAATTTAAAAAAAAAAAACAGTAGAGAAAAAGAATACAATAGTTTTATTGGGGGGGGGGGGGGTAGGGTTGCAAACATACACCAGATTTGGTTTATATAAATATGTTATGTGCTGTGATTTATTATTTCACTGTCTTTTTCCTATCTATTTTTTAATTATTTTTGTTAATTTAATTTGCATGTAAACAATAGAAATGTATTTTAAAAAGCTAGCAATTAAACTTTGTTATAATCTTTTTTAGCTATTTTTTGTAGGACAAAATTAAAATCATATATTAGTATAATAATTAAATAATTTTCTTTTGCAATTCTAAGTGACAAACTAAAAAGGATGAAAGAGAAACTTGCTCATGTCAGACAAGCATATTAACATTTTTATCCAACTGTGTTTTTTTAATTATTATTTTTTCAAATATGTATTCTAGATTAAATTAAAATATCTGAATTGAATGAAACTTTATTTGTACCAAAATAATAAAATCTTGTTGTCACTTTCATGAAAATTTCATATCTCCAGTTCTAATGTGATCCATGTACATGGATGAACTGAAAACTTTCATCATCACTATTAGCTGATTGTGCATACCAATCATAGGTCACAAATACTTTCATAAGTATCATATATAATGCTTTAGTCTGCTTTTGTGTTATCTGCAGTGCTGTCTTGTAACTTTTGTAGTTAAAATTTTTGAAAACTCAATTTTTTGCGTTTCTCTTAACTCTATACTGTATTTTACCTTCAGCCACATCATCCCAATAAAAGCCACACTCAAATTTGATATAAAAATACTTTTTTAAAAAGTCTGTTACCATTTATTCATTTCACATTTACTATCCAATAAAGATGGGTTTGCAAAATTATATTCAGTGATCTCAGATCTAACAAGCTTACAGATTGGTCCATTTAAATCAATGTGAATTAATGGATTCTGCAGCTCAAGATTCACAGATCATCCCTCAATTCTATTCTTTCTGGTACTCAAATTTCATTTGAACTTCCAAGCAATATGCCATTTTATTATTCATTTACTAATTGCCTTTATAATATTGTCCCTGTATTTTTAGAATTTTATAGATTATTCTTATTACTTAAATACATGTATATTGTCTATGCTAAACATAATGTAATTAGAAAAGATTTGAACTCGACTTTCAAGCTCCTTATAACTATCCACTATCTTATATAATTGATACACATTACCACATACATGTGCAAAAGATAAATGAGTTCCAATAAACGTATTTTGTGCTGAATCAGCTCTCATCGGTTGGTTTAGATCACCAACTCCCACACATATATACAATCAGTGCGTAGTTTATATTAAGGTAGCAAATCTTCAAACTTTAAGGATATGAATGGTTGAAGAGTTGGAGGATAGAGAAGATTAAAGCTTATCCATTAAAGTTTGAATACTTGCTATCTTAATATAAATTGAGCACTGAATATATATATATATGTGTGTGTGTGGGAGATGGTGGTATGAATTAACTGATGAGTGCTGGTTCAGCACGAAATACGCTTATTGGAGATCATTTATCTTTTTCACAGATCATTTATCTTTTTCACATGTATGTGGTCATGTGTATCGGTTGCATAAGATAGAGTGGATAGCTGTAGAGAGCTTGAAAGTCTGAGTTCAAGTCTTTTCTAATTAGATTATTCTTAAACGAAATTTTTTTAATGCTCGTATATCGCTTGTATAAAAAAGTCGTTCAGCTAACTGCAGCAGCCACACATTAGAGTCTGTGCTACACCTTTCTACCTAAAAAGCTGCTAAGAATCATCTATGATATTATATAATTAAACTGTATTATTTAGAAATGATATGTCTGAAATTATATTTTCCATTTAGTATTAAAAGAGGACAAAATGAGTAATTGATTTTTAAACAAAAAGAATCATGTTAATCACTGAGCAATTATCCTTATTTTTTTTATTGCAAAGCTGGTAAAACTGTTACTACTAATTCATGTCACTAGTCTTCTCTTTTGTTAATAACTTGTTAATTATATAAGATTAGCTTACTTTTTTAAATGAGTTATTTTTCCCCCTAACCTTAGTACAAACAAATATTCCAAAGCAGGTTTGCATTGTTTTAATTAAAATTGAATTGATAGACACCATTAGACGCATTCACTTTTTTTTTCCACTTTTTATCTAATAATTTCCCTACTTGGCTAAATTTGCTTTAAAAGTACTTGATTTGAAAGAAGAAAAAAAACTAAATAAATACTATAGTTATTAAGAGTTATTAGATTTGGAAGGGGAAAAAGACAATTATATTTGTGAAAACCTTTATGCACTTTGCGTAGCTTTGAATTGTATAGGAGTTCATAAATTCGAGCACTGCGACAGAACTGAAGTTATGATCCATGGACTTTTATGCTCTAAAGTTTGCCGTTCTACTGCTGGTAAATTGCACAGGGCAGCAATTTGATTGTGTCAAATCTTACTGTTACATATATGTATATACTGGATTATTAAATTATGTTTTGACAGAGATTTAAGTAAAGAATCAGAGTTAAATCTTAAGTTCGCTTGGGATATTTAGTAATTTTAGAGTGGCAAGGGTATAATCACGAGGTCCATATCGGCTTGAATTTTTTCAAACAACAGCACCATAGCGAATCCTAATAGCTATTATTAGCTGATTAGTATTAATTAGTGGCAATACCGTTCATATACATGTACAGCAATGTTAAATGTAATAATATTCTGTTTAATAAAATAATTACATGAATACTAAGTACATAAATAAATACTTCGTTATAGCTAGTTTATAGATGAGCTGAATATAGTTTAATATTTATTTACATAATATAAATAATCAGATGAGTTGTTTCTTAGAACATGTGATTCTTGAGCACAAGAAATGATAGGTTGATCCAGGACTTTTAGTTCTCAAATCTATCTTTCTATCACTTCACTAAACTGTCTTTTTATAAGTATTGGTATAGTTAATTTTATAAGTAACTTTAGTTTCATTTTATTATATAATATAATATAGGGTATATGAGCACAGACTTTCAGATGAGCCATCACTCTCCACTCTATCTCATAACACTGATACACTCAAGCACATATATGCTGAAAAGATAAATAATCCCAATAAACGTCTTTCATACTAAGCCAGCAATCATCAGTTGGTCCAGATTATCATCTCCCACACATATATACTATAAGTGCTCAGATATATATTAAGATAGACAATATTCATACTTTAATGGACAGGCTCCAATCTACTACACACTCCAACTCTTCAACCGTCCATCCAATTGAAAATCTGATGATGGAATGCTCGAAGGCCACCCTGAGGCCGAGATTCTTGTCACACCCATGTTGACCTAAGGTCACTCTGAACCCCACATGTACAGGACATAATCCATATGCAAGGATAGGCAGACATCTCTACAATGTAATAACATATATTAATATTAAATTAAATCTCCAGCCATTTTCTTACTTGGAAATAACTTTTTCTGAAAACATTGGAAAATTAAAGCCTTTCCCTCCATCTTACATTTATGACTGAACCAGTCACATCCGGTGCACCAGGCATATTTTAAATCTAATGATCTTGGGCATTTGCTCTATATATCTAAACAAGTATAAGTTTCAAGTGATTTTTTTTCTATAATTTAGATATTAATATAACTGGTAAAGCAATCTTCCACAATCACATTATAAACTTGAAATATTAAATTATCTTTAAAGTTATCAATATTCTAATCACGCCATATTTTTCATTGCTTTTATAAACTTTGAACTTCGTTTTAAACATATGGCCATATAACTATTAACATTAAATTAAATTTCACTTTTTATTTATATTTCTCATTTAGTATATGTATGTAGTATATATAAATCTATTATTATAAAGTGCTGAAAATCTTGAAATTGTTAGATCGGAAGTCTAATAATGAGCTATTACTTTAAATATTATAAATCTCTGGGCACTCACACGTCAGTAAGAGTTTTAAAAAACTTAAGTGAATCACTTAAGTTTAGAGTGCATTTCTATAAATACACCAACTTTCACTGACCATGTTTGAGTCTATTGTGTGCCTGGTGTTATAATCAAATTGTGAATTGTAGAAATCTATTTAATCTATCACAGGAGAAAGACAGTGTCTCATTTTTAGATTAAATAGATTTGTACAATTCAAAATTTGATCATAACATCAGGCACACAATAGACTCAAGCCCTGATTTAGCATGGTCAGTGCAAGTTGGTATATTTATAGAAATGCACTCTAAACTTAAGTAATTGACTTAAGTTTTTTTAAATGTGTGTGTGTGCGCAGAGATTTATAATATTTAAAGTAATAGTGCATTATTGGAGTTCGACTGCTGATCTAACAATTTGTAGTATATATAAGTAAAACTGCAAAAGAATTTGAAAGGATTAATATCAGTGTGCTTACTATTATATGGATATTTGTTTGGACATGGCACTGATGGTTTTTTCATTTTAAATTGCTCTTCTGCACAATCTTTAATATTATTTTTCCAGAATTTTTGATGCTTGAAAAAAGAATTAATGCAATATTCATGTATTACAAAAAAAAAAAAAACAGAAGAGATCATTACTTTTC
Source organism: Epiperipatus broadwayi (assembly GCA_028023455.1). NCBI lineage: Eukaryota > Metazoa > Onychophora > Udeonychophora > Euonychophora > Peripatidae > Epiperipatus > Epiperipatus broadwayi. Next base: position 10,645,991 of record JAQFVV010000020.1, on the reverse strand, counting down.
ACTAAGCAGTGAACTCAAAGTCTCCTAATGTTTGATGGATTTAGTTTTTTAATCCAGTTTCAAGATCATTTGTCATATTATTTTGATAAGATTTTTGAAATATCAAAACAAAAGTATTACATGATTACATTTTTATTTTATATCTATATGTTTCATTTTTAAAAATAGAAGTTAACAAATTCTAGCATAATGGTAAAAAGAAACCCATGGCCATTATAATGACTATACCTTTGTAAAACTGATCACTAAACCTTTATAGGTACCATGATAAGATCTTCAGAAATATTTTTAAAATTATAATGCAATTTTTAAAGCAAAATTTTATAGATTTATCAGTGCTTCACATTTTTCATTTCCATTTTAAAAAAAAGAAATTTCAATCTGCGAAGAGTTTGTTTATTTTCTGAAATTGCTCTCTTGGCTGCTTTTCTAGCCACTGATAAATGATGAAAAAGTCCTTTGTTCTCATTATATTAAACAAAGGCAAAACTCTCCATATAGTAGTGCCACCCTGTGCCAACCAGAGTAATCAATGGATGCCAGAAGGCTTGTGCATAAAATCCACTAGATAGGGATTTTATGCACAAGCCTTCTGGCATCCATTGATTACTCTGGTTGGCACAGGGTGGCACTACTGTATGGAGAGTTTTGCCTTTGGGGATTTTATGCACAAGCCTTCTGGCATCCATTGATTACTCTGGTTGGCACAGGGTGGCACTACTGTATGGAGAGTTTTGCCTTTGTTTAAAAAATTACATGCTAATAAGATAATGATCATGTAATGTTTAGTGGTTTCTCATTATATGTTTATTTATTTATTCAGTATTTGCAAATCAAGTCCAATTTTGAATTTGGATATAAAATAAAGGTTTAATATTAAAAACAAATGTTGAACATTGATAAAAATTGCTACCAGGGCTAACAATAAAAAATGACAACCTGTTGATCATGAATCCCAACTGGATTAGATGCTCTCACAAGGATCGACAAATGCTTGAAAATATGTTATTGAGCTTTACAATTAAAACTGGAAGAAAGAATGAATGAATAAAAGAAAGAATAGAATTTTTATTTCTCTTGCTCATTTGTGTTCAATTACTTATTTCCCTTTTTTAAATTTGAAGATACTTGGCGAACAATTTTAAAACATATTTGGTGCACTTTATTATTTAAAATTTTGAATCCTGGTGTTCTGTGACATTTGATACCTTTGAGCTGATATTCCAGAACATTTGCCTAATTTATTTTAAAAGAATCCTAATTTCAGCTTCTCCGAATTTAAAGATTGCTTCATAAAAATATAATGAAAAAGAGAGCGTTCTGGGAAAAGATTGAGAACTCTTATTTTAATCATATAACACAAGATTGTTTAATTTTGGATTTTATGAGTTTTTAGTAAGAACTGAAAGATGATGCTAATTTTGTGTGTGTGGTGCTGAGAGATATCTTTTAATAATAAAAATCTGGTTTTTTAGAATATTAAATAGCAGAAATTCTTTTATATATTTTTTTTTAATAGTGTGTTTATTTTCACTTTTAATCTATAGTTTTTTATGTTCTCTGACATGAAAGAAGTTTGAATGAGTGGGCATAGCATACTGCACCACTTGAATGTCATTAGTAGTAATTTGAGTTTGTCCATTCTTTTAAACATAATTTGCTTTTGCATTATAAATTGCAAAATAATACATCTTTATTTTTTAATATGTGTGTAATAAAATATAGGGAATAATTTTAAATGCAACCATTTCTGGATCTGTAATTTCTGTGTTCCAGAATTCCATGTCCATGATTTGTTATTCAAAAATTATTTAAATATAAAACCAAAAAAACCTTAGAAATTAATAAAATAAGAAATTTTTTTTTTTTTTACACTTAATTATTTTAATCACACTTATATGGTTTATTATAAATTTCAGCCATTTAATTTTATTCAAGAGAAAAAAAAACTTGTTTGCAATTAATACTTATAAAATATTAATAATGAGCCAAAAATATAGATAATATTATCATTCAGAATCTACATTTTAGATAGTATTTTTCAACTTTTCTGTTCTTCTATATTTTCAATATAGTAATTATTGTACTTCTAGGAATATCTTTTTAGAGAGCTGTAATAAGTTTTGAGTATTTCTAGTATTATATCCACATTCTCAGATTAGTCTGTGGTTTATGTCCTTCTTTATTGAAAAGTTTCGACCAAATGCACTTTAGATCCAAGAGTCACCTTTTAACTCCTTAATTCTATTAAATTAAAAAGTTGAAATTCAAAAATGCACCTTAGCGTTTTGAACCAAAGTCAACTTTCTTACATAATTATATGCTTGCCATGCCAGTATCTATATATTGTAGTGATTTCAGTTTTATGTAAGCTTTAAGTATCTCTCTAGAAGCCAGAAAGTAGTCTAACGATGTGATGTATTAGCAGTACCATCTAGTGTATTGATTATTCAAGATTTCAACAGATGGATCTGAAATACTGGGAAAACAATTACTATTAAAAACATTCATTAAATATAAGCACACAAAATTCTATTGGGCTAATAATTATACTATTTTTAAAAATCCAAAGCTACACTCTACAAAATGTTTAATATTTAATAGTTGAATGCTTAATCTTCAAAAAACATATCCTGGATAAGGCCAGACTTGGATGCAGATTTAAAAACTTAAAAGTAGGGTATGTTATCATACTGTTGTAGTTATTTCAAATAAATTAGTGTAAAAAGAGTTATTTTTCCCAAATTTATGGTATGGAAGTGAGACATTGAATTCTATCTAGTGCATTGGGAGGTCCATATTTTTGCAAAGTCAAAAGAACAATCAATATATACTCCAGCTTTTTGGATGTGATGATATTAAATTCTTATTCTAAGAGTACATTTTAAATGAACTGGACTTGTGATTCAAATGAATAATAAAAAAAACTTCCTAAAATATATTTTGTAGTGAACTTGGACATTTTTTTATGGAAGATTTTATTGACATTATAATGATTATCCCAAAGCTAAAGCAGTTTAATATTAATTGTTTTAATTGGGAGGATAGGGCTTAGGATATGTCCCAATTTTTTGAGAAAGAAAAGTTAGTCACAGAAGTTTTAAAAGAAAGCATTATTCTATCCTCATTTACTTTTTATCTAAGTATTGCTTGATACGATCCAGCCACCTACAAAAAATTATAAGCTTTTTGAAAGAAATTTCACTTGGTTTGAATCCAAACTCCAGATCATAAATATGGCAGGTAAATGTCTATCTCTATATCAGGGCATGTTTCATGATATTAAAATATACATGTAATTGTCTTTCAAAGAATTGTTTGTATAGCCATTACAAAACTCATTTAATTTTAGTTTTCCTCAAGTTAGATATTCATTTATGATGATGATGATGATGAATGCATTGCATAGAAAACTCCAGTTGTATTTTGAGTACAATAATTTTTATTTAAATTTAAAATTACTATGTTCATATATGTTGACGAATCTTTATTATATTGCAATGCATAAAAAAAATTTTCAATTGTATTCCGAAAAAAGAGATTGAAGAAGAAACAAATTTTACATTATTTGCGGATTTGATACTTCAGAAACAACTAATGTTCAGCTATATAACTGAAATCTTACGTTTTAGGAATTTATTTTGTAATGAGATTTTATTTATAAATATGGAACAGTGTATTACCAGATATTGATTGCCGCATGTTGTAAACATGCTCGGATACAAGGTAACATCTGGCTTATCAATGAGAAGCTGTCATTGGTCTCCATCAGCTGCCAATCAAATGCAACTATTGCAAAATTAAATTGACAAAAAAAAAAACTAAATACACTTAATTATTAAAAAAGTTATTTCTTATTTATTTTTAATTGTATTAAATTTGTCTATTTAAAAAAATTAACAATATTTTTCTATATATTTAACATTTATGTCAAAACTTTTGATCCCATATATTTTTTTTATAATACTACTATTTTTAATGTATAAACGATACAAATTCTTGTACTTCTCTTTCTCTACTCATTAGTCTGAATAGAGTTTAGTGTGAATCCATATATATAAATTCACGTATTGCCAAACTGGAAATAATACTTAAATTAACTGTTCTAACAAGCTTGTTAATCGATAGCTGGTGAGGGTTTCAGCACTTTTCATTTTTCTTTCATTATTCTTAAGCAAGACTAGGGCTTTGGACATTACGTTGGAATACTGACATTGAGCTTAGAGCCAGCTGATGAACAGTGTTGTGGAAAAAATGATAGTTATATATTATCTGCTGTTTTGTTAATGCTTTCACTAATTAGTTTATTCTATATATAAAACAGTCAAACAGCCTTTCATAGAAGAATAGTGATTAACACATTAATCCATTAAATTGCTGTATGTTGAAGATTTAAGCGATTTTCCATTCCAGTTTTAGATTTAGCAATTACAGGATACTGTATAGTCATTTTTTGACCGATATTGAATGATTCGCTGTGAATCAGTTTCTTTTTAAAAAATCTTAATCCTATATAGAATAATAAAATATTCAAGTTTTATCTAGATAGGATTTTAACCCAGATCACAAACATAAAAGGCAGATATGCTATATCTTAAGGCCCGTGTTTGTGAAATTAAAATATTCGTTATATTATAAATACACATCAATATACATTGCAAATATAAAATATATACGTTTACATTAATGAATGTGACTAGTGATATTAATCAAGGAATTCGATTCATTGTTTTGATAATTGGAAAACATAAATAGATTTAATTTATATTTTCAAGGCAAATTCTGATAATGGAAGATAGTACATCTTTGAACAGCATGAAGAGGTTTAATGTCCCTGTGATTACATTAATATGATTACATTAATAGTGTTACTTTAACTTTGTGTGTGTGTAAAATAGTTGATTCATATAAAAATGATGGAGAAATAATTTTAAATGTTTTAAAAACTAAAAAAATCTTTCAGATATCTTTATTAGTAATATTCAAAAATTAGTAAGAAGCTTGTATCTCTGATCTGAGATTTTGTTCTTTCTCGTCATATAACATTCTGAATAACACTCCCCCCCCCCCCATGTATCAAAGCGTTGACCGGGAAGCCAACCCGGGCCAGCTGCTTGGAAGGCAGCTATGCTATCTACAAGGCCATCAGCGCTTGACTTCTCAATTACACTTTACATTGTATTTTAAAAGAATAAAGCTTTACATTCAAATAATTATTCTTTTTTTTTTTTTGCTTTATTTACAATAGATATGGCCCATTATATTGAATATTTTCACTTATACCTATACATATATCAGCCACTTATGGCCATTCCAACTCCAAGGAAAGAGGGGAAAAACTGCACTACAAATGACATTTGCAATGACTATACAAACCGATCTGTGAAACAAAAATGCATACATACATAGAACATATTGATCATTTTTCTGTTTATTTGATATTTTGTGATGCTATTTTTTAATTTCTTCATTTTTTTTTTTATTCTGAAATTCTTCAATACCATATCTAATTGTAGTTTCCAATACATTTTATTCTCTGACATGTCTTCCCAATGGTAAAAGTTGACATTATAATTCTTTAGAATCTCTTTGAGATATTCCTTAGACAGTGTTTATTTTTTCACTAAAACCTACTCAACTTCACAATAAAACACCTTAAGTGAAGTGCATTTTTTTAATTATTTTATATATCCAATCCAATGTGGGTGTGATGTTATGATAATGGAGTCTGTAGTGTCACATCCAGAAAATTGAACATATTGACTGATTTTATGATCTTGTTATTATATTTTTAAAATTTTACAGAGCATTCTTAAATCAAGCTTTTCTGCCTTTATATTGCAAAAGCTATCCAAATCTCACTTTCATACAATTCATCATCATCAACCATTATCAGTCCACTGCAGGATAAAGGTCTCTCCCTCCAAGTTCAATCCATCTTCTCCAATATTTAACTTCTCTTCTCCACATCACCCCTGCATACTTTCTTATTTCATCCATCCATCTCACATGTGGTCTCTTTCTGGGTCTTTCACAATCTCTTGGAATCCAGTTTAAGATTTCAATTATCCATCTATTATCATCTCTTCTAGCAATATGTCCAGCCCAACTCCAGTCTTTTAATTTTTTCAATGAGGTCAGTAACACCTGTTTGTTCTCTTACCCATATATTGTGTTTTCGATTTCTTCTTGTTACTCCCATTTCATACAATTAATTAGATAAAAATAATAGCTTTACATACAGCTAACTTAGTTGCCATAGTTATTTCCCTGTAATGAAATCCTCTGTCTTTTAACTTCTCAAAATGAGCAGCAACACATAGGAGTACTGCAGTATCTAATTTTACCTATGTACTTATAAATGAAGGGGATTTGAACTCAGAGAATACTGCAGTATCTAATTTTACCTATGTACTTGTAAATGTAGGGGATTTGAACTCAGACTTTCAAGCACCTTTCAACTATCCATGCTATCTCATATCACTGATACACATGACCACACACATGTAGAAAAGATAAATAATAACCAATATATGTATTTCATGCTGAACCAGCACTCATCAGTTGATTCACATTATCATTTCTCGCAACATATATATAATCAGTGCTCAGTTTTATATTAATATAGCAAACCCTCATACTTTAATGGTCAGGCTTTAATCTACTCCAATTCTTCAGCCATCCATACCATTGAAATCTAATGATGGAAAGCTGAAATCTCATGTTCTCGACTTGATAACAGTCCACACTAAAATTTTCTGAGAATCTTTTTCCCATCACTTGCTGATAAAGAACTTGCAATAATTATTAAACTAAAGTCTTAAGTGTTGCATATTCAAACATTAAGTACATTGCGTAAGTTGTCTTTTGAATTAGCAAAAAAAGATAATCATCAGCATACTATAAATTCAGAATCTAGAAAGATGAACTTATTGTTTTTGTGTTTAATCAATTCATGTTGAAAATTTTCCCATTAAACCTGAATCACATCTTGATTCCTGTTTAATTAATTTACTAAATAAGCAGTTTCCAAGATGGCTGTCATAATTGAAAATAATGTTGGAGCAAGGACATATTTTTATTTGATACCAATTTTCATTTCAAATTCCTAAGATTTTTCACCTATAGTAATAACCCTGACTTTGCCATAAAGCTGTTGGATTACCTTAACTAATTGGAATAAATGCTATATATGCCATTTCTTTGTTTCTGATACTTTTTTTGCATTTGATCCCCCAAAACCACATTGATTCTTTGATAACTATCCATCTATGATTAGAAGCATTCTGTTTCATTATAATATTTTTGAAGCTTACATATCACCATATTTTAAAACCTTCAATTATTTTATTGTTATCTGTACTCTTTGCATTTTTAAGATTATAAAGAGCCATTTGACTTCACTAAGCTGAGTATTATTCAAATCTAAAAGAATAAGATAATCATTAAAAGTCATCATCTCAATTTTTGCATCATTATTCAACAGATGATTTATATACTCCTTCCACCTGTTCAAGATGTCATTATCATTGTATAAGAGAATGCCATTTCTGGATTTAATAGATTTGGGATTCTGTTGCTCAAGTCCAGATGTTACTTTGAGTGGATCAAAAAAGATCTAGTGATCATGTTTAGCAAATGTCTGTACCTTCTTTGCAGTTTTAATCCATCAATCATTTTTTAAGTTCTTGTTAATTATTGAACTTCTGCCTTCAATTGTTTGCATTTATTATAAACTTCCGCATTTATTATTCTGCCAAGAAGAAAATCCTTTTAATTAAATATTAGTTTCTTTTTGGTGAACCCAGGAATAAATTTACTCATGTCCATAACACTCTGTGCCTAAATAATATTGTAATCTTGGAAGTCAAAATTTAATATAAAATAGCTCCTGAAATTTAGTTCATGTAGTAGATACTTCTAAAGATTGAATATGTTTCTTGTATGACTGGAATAAGATTTATTTTTAATGCATCTATCATTTTAATCTTGCAGCATTGTAATCTATAGTACTTCCAACAATCTGTGCTTGTAAGGGTTCCCATAATTCTGACTACTAACTATAATGTAATCTATTAAGTGCCATTGTTTTGTGCTTGGATGCATTCATATTTCTTTATAACAGTTTTTCTGCCTAAACAAAGTGTCTTAATAATCAATCCATGTATTATAAAAAAAAAAAAAAAATGATAACAATAGAGCATTTGAATTTACATCACTATCCATTATTTCCAACAACTTTTAGTCAAAGTTTCTCATTATATCAACACATATTAAACTCTCCAGAAATAAAATTTGATCTTTCAGTGGTTTCCAAATCTAAGATTGTGAAATATGCACTTCTAAAATAATGATTGATAAATACCCTTATCCAAGACAGATTTTAACACTATTTGTTTTTTATTGAAAGATCAAAGAATTCTAAGAATAGAAGTTATTAAATTAGACTTTATAAAAATCTAACATATTCGTGCACTGACTGTGCTCTTCCAAAAAACCTTGTAACTGTACATCTGTTCTATTTTGATGGCTTTTTATCGACCAGTGCAGTTCTTTGTTCTGGTCTTGAAGAGTTCATCAAATAAAGTTCACATTCCGTTTGTCTTTTGTATTATCACTAATACTGTTATTATTTTTATTGTTGTTTTGAGTAATCTACTATTCATGATAATGTAGCAAACACTATGGGATAGATTATTTTTGGGTTCCATTGTTTAGACTTAGTCCACTTTTGTAGTAAACAAGGGAATCTCTAAACAGGGCTATGTAATTATACATTCATAGCCAACTGAAACTCCTGTGCCAAATCGAGTTCAAAGAAACTCGTTAGTGATTGTACAAGCAAAGATCACAGTCAAGGACTGCAGGCCTACTAAGCCAGCTCCCATTATTTTCTTAATTCCTGATGGCTTGAGCTAAAAAAATGGGAGAAAATTGGGAATCATGTGCTATGCTTATAGTTAAAGGGTAGAAATGTAATTGTACAAACACAAATTTGTTATAGGGAGATTACCACTGTTATGTGAAACTCATGATGACTAAACACTAGAACAACTTAAGTGACTGAAGAAGGAAAAAGTGAGATAGATAAAACTTTTTCAGAAATAGTACCTAGTTTTTGATGAACTATTATTCTATCCTAAAAGGTAGTTGGAAATACTATTAATCAGTCACTGTTGATGTTACTTACAGTTGAATTTCATATCTGAAAATCATTTTATTATCAACCACTTGTGGGATGCATCAGTACCCTGAGCAGGGCATTGACTATTTACTTGCTATTAATTATTGTATTGAACAAAGATCAGTAGTCTGAATAAATAGTTGTCTGTAGTTATTCAATTATAAAGATTTTTTTTTCTTCTATCTGAAAGACTGACAGCATTTTTTTTTTAGAATATGTAGTATCCATCTACTTGATTGTCTCATTACATATATTCAATTTTTTTTTTTGTTTGTTTGTTTTCTTCATGCATCTAAAAATGAAATACTGCATAAACAGCTATATATTTAATTACAGGTGGTTCACATTCGGAGAAAGAATTTACTTGATTAATTCTATTCCAAAGCTATTTATTGTAAGTCTGAATATTAATTAATCGTCCTTATTTAAGTCTGATACTTGTTGGTATATTAGGTATTTTAATGATATTTTTGAAATCTATTGAATTTCTGCTCCTAAAGCGGAAGTTCTGCTCCTAAAGCGGAAGTAAGCTAAGAAATTCGTCTGATTAAATTTTTTGGGTGATTTTTTTTTTTATAAATTGTGGATAGATTTTCATAAAACTTTTAGCGCGATGTTTTTGAATTGTGGATCTTGACAATAAATGAATACTCTCATTTTCCAATACAAGATAAAGTCTTTGTGAAAGAATAGAATGAATCCACCTATTCTTTCAACCCAAACGTTTAATGATTTTATTTTTCATAAAGTAGTAATGGTTTCTATTGCTGTATGCATAATTAAGCAAAAGTATACGATCTTTTTAATCACTTTAAAACTAGAAGCATCTTCTTTTTTTTTTTTTTTTGAAAAGGCTAGAGCAAATTAGTTTCAATTACTATTTGTTCTATTGTTGTAATTACTCTTCTGGATAAACTTTGTTTAAATTTTTATTTGCATATTTTATCTTGAGCCTTCACATTTTTAATTATAACCTTTGTTTTCACATTATCCCTAATTATTTTTAGATATAATTTTGACTTTGTGTCTTGTACTTTTGAATGGCAGATAATGTCTACATTTTGTTTACTTTTATAACATAATTTTACACTTAAACTGGAAGTGTGATATTTTGTTTTATGATTTCTTACAATGAGAAAGAAAAACTCTATCCCCAAAATCTAGAAATAATTATTTACTTAAACCTGATTATATTTAATTGTTTTCACTATAAAATTGTATATTTATCATTGAATTAACTAAATTTATTGTATGTCTTATTTGGTAGGATTATCAGTACCTTTTATGATAAAGCATTTTATCAAATCATGTATTAAAAGTTTTTTTTTCCTTTAATTAATCAGGGATAAAGTAAGATATGAATATATGAATTGATAAAAGTTTCATTTTACTTTAAAATTATTCAAACGGAAGTCAATCTCCGATAATGCGCTATTTCTTAAATATTTTAAATTTCCACATCCTCGCCCTCTGGTAAGAGTTTAAAAAACTAAAATGTTTTTATTATTAAAATGTAACAAAACTTAGAGTTTTTATTTTTAACAAAAAAAAAACACTATCTATAAATATAAGCATTTAATTGAAGGGGCTCCATATTGAAAAAAAAAAAAGGTGGATTAAAGCTGCTTTATAGATCAAATATTTATAGCAAATATATAAATAAAATCTTTCTGATAACTATTTGCTTTAGTAAATAATATTAATATTAAATTTTTTAAAATAATTTTTAATAAATGATGTGGCATATTTCAACTTTAAATTATCCAGTATAATAAAAATCCAATTTGTGTATGTGGTTATATTAAACTACAACACTTTGGTGCATCCTTTTCAATAATACTAAATAAATAAATATATGATTAATTGCTTAGAAGGATAGTGTAACGTTCAAACAGTCTAATGGCAGATTGAACATTTAGTAGTTCTGTTCAATTAGTACAAACCGAATTTCTATCTACTTGTTGTATTTTTGTAAAAATTGCATACAAGTTTGTACGCTCCAGAAAAACTAGAATTTATTTGATTGTTTTTAAATTGCGTACTGATAACTGAGGAATTTAATTAAAGCATTAATGTAATGGCGATCGACAAAATTCCAAGAAACCTTACCTTATTGCAGAATGTAATTAATTGTTGCAGTTATCAGAAAGCTTTAAAAAGAGTATGCAACAAGTACGTCGGGCTATTTATTCGAGTGCATCTCCAGTTGACTTTCCTGTTCAATTCCGGTAGGAGAGATCTAATGTCAATGCTTCAGTTATTGTCCAACGCTCAATGGAAATGTAGTTCATGGGCATAACTGAATAGGCCCGCGGGGATTGGGAGACCATAGCCTGAGGAAACCGTCTGGATAGCAGCTAAATGAAGAGGGGAGTTTCCAGCAGTTTTCAAGTGGAGTTACTGGTGGACTGTTGCAGAGACGGAAGCTGTAAGGAGTTTATAGTCGGTCGCAGTGCTACACTATGATGTGTTTATGTACAGCTAAACTGGACCGGGGTCAAGGTGTGCGTGAACCTAGCCCATTGTGAACCGCTTTGTAGCAGCCAGCCTGAATGTACATCGAGGAAATTTAACATTAGCAAACTGTAGAGATAGTGTTGTTACAAACTATTCTGATTACTTAAAATATTGTCTTATTGTATATATTCATTTGCTGGCTGCCCAGTCATACTTGCGGACACAGCACTACTTATGTCACTCAGCTGAGAATTGATTTTTGAACTGTTAACTCTTCCACTTTGCCAAACTGCATAGAATATTCTTTTTATTTTGATTTGCCTATAATTTCTCATGTGATATTTTTTATTAAAAATATATTAATTCTATTTTCCTAAAATTAGCTTCCTTTCATATATTTTCTATTTCTTTATTCTCTATTGTTGCAATTGAATTATAGAAATAAATTAATTGCAGTGTGTAACTTGTATAAGTATATATATATACTGTGAACGCTAAAATGGCTGCCTGTTTAAAAGTTTAAACTCGTAGCTGTCTTAACTTGAAGGTAAGTTTAGATAAAAGATAATTTTTATAAAAGCAAATCTCATTATAATTTGCTTTTAATGACTTCTACGTCTAAAATGTTAAGAAAAAAAAAAGTATAACAGTCTACCAGATATTGACAAGTTTAACACGAATTCTTGCGTGGCAACATCCCAAAGTAAAACAGTTAAAACTGAAATATCAAAAAATGTAAAATATAATGCGTATATCAGTAAAACAGCTAATAATTCTGTTGTTCTTAATGAATTTAAAACAAATAGCCAAACAAATAGTTATGCAAATAACCAAACAAAAAAAGTGCAAAAAAATAATATGAAAGCTTCTAATAAGAAAAAAAGAATACCGGAAAACACTGATAGTTTTCAATCCTCAAATAATATTCATACATGGGGTGAACAAATGGAACTAAATGAAAATAATAATAATATCAATATTAGTCCTCCCAGCAAAATGCGCAAATTTAAATCACTAACATTCCTTAGGGATAGCAGTGTATCTGTCGCTATTAACACAGCGGAAATTTTATCATCTGAACAAAAGAGTCAAAAAGCTATAACAAAAATTTAAAACGATTCTACATCAATTTCCAGTAATGCAACAAAATTTATAGACATTAACTCAATTGCAAATAATATAGAAACAAATAAAACTAAATATACTTCTTTTAGCAAGCTTAACGATTACTGGCGAAAGATATTTGCAAATAGTCTCTCTCCTTCCACATCCATTATTAGTATAATAGAAAACTATGATCCAGCAGATAATGAACCAATTTTATCTCGTCCTTCTCTACCTGATTATCTAGAGGAACTGCAAAAGTATAACATGATAAAAAATATAAAATCGACAGCAACTTTCCCAGCTAGATCTTTTATATGCTTAGAATATTTTTCAAAACAACAACGTGAAGATGCAGATCTGTAACACATTTAAATTTTAAAAAAATATACTACGTTACCAAAGACCCTAATCCAATAGTTCATGGTCGCATCATGCATGCACCTCCAGATTTTACAAATGTTGTGCTACAAAAAAACATATCAGAAATTGCACAGATAATAAACATCTCAAGAGAACTCGCACCTAACATAAAATTTGAGATTCCAACAAACTGCTGGGAAATTACACTAAAAATGAAAGATAATCATAAACCAGATGAACTTCCACACATATGAGATCTATCCCCATCACAATTAGTATCAAAGGTCGTCAACCTCTATGTTTCAAATGCTCCACAATAGGTCATATAGCTTCACAATGCGTCATTGGTAACTGTTTAAGTTGTGGCAAAATTGATAGACTTGGTCACCTTTGCAGTAAAGATAAGGAAAAGTTATCATGGGCCAGCGTTGTTTCAAAAAATTACACTCTCCCATCAAATACAGTTGCAATACAACTCCCTAATCTTCCCAATAATGAATCTTCCCAATAATGAATCAACCATAACTCTCCCTAACCAAGAATTTTAGTACAAATAACTGTTTGCCTGACTTGCATTCACGGCATAGTTTACAATCACAGAACTCAATTTCTGTTGATGATCCACAGAAACCATTAATGGATTTGAACAATAGTTTGGCACTAAGTTCATCTTTAAGCCATAGCCAAGACTCATTGTACAGTAAAAACTATCCTGAGATAACAGTAAAGCAAAATAGTGTAATAGTTAATTCGGATATCCATCTTGCAAATGACAATAGTACAAAAATTAAAATATCTAACTGTGATACTAAGCACACAAACAAAAAGCTTAAATCAAACTCATTAAACATTGAACATGTCTAACATTAAAATAGCCACAATAAATATATGAGGTATTAACTCATATAACAGACTCTCACAACTGACTCAATTCTTAAATAATCATGATGCTGACATTTTTGTCATAACAGAAACAAAAATTAGCAATGTAACCAATCCAACCATAATTAACACTCTGAATAGCAAATACATTTTTACATACAAGCCAAATATCAGACCAGCTCAAGGTATTGCAATTCTAATAAACAATCAATTTCCAATAACAAAACTTAAAATAATACTTTTATCAGTTAATTCAATAATTATCTCTTTTTTGTTCTATTCTGAGCTTTATTATAGGAATATATTCATGTCAAAAAGCAAGGGATGTTGTAGATACCCTACTGATTGCACATAACAAAATATTACATAATCCCGGTACAGTTATCATGTGCGGTGACTTTAACTGCAGCTACAATAGTTTGCCACTCTCCTTGAAAGCCAAACTTTCACAAGTTGCCCTGCTACCATTAGAATACCTATATCCAACAAATGCTGTTACATTCATTGGTGCACAAGGATCCTCTCTCATAGATCTATTTTTTAGTTCTCCTATAAACCTAAAAACCTCAATTCATCTCACTGCAGTCTCATTTTCTGACCACATCTGTGTAACACTCATGCAAAAATGCCCACATAACAAACAAACTATATATAAATTCACATATAAGAAACAACTCCCTAGACAATTCAAACTTACCATAGATGATTTCTGTAATATATTAATAGTAAGCAACCACCTACATCAGATGAAAAATCTCTCTCCAATTGAAAAATGGACTCAACTCAAAACAATACTAAACATGTGCTGTTCAGATCGTCTATCACACTATAACTCTAATAACCTTATTAAGCAACGTATTGAAGACATAAACTCAACCTTTAAAGCTATAACAAGGTTTGATGAGGTAAAAGATCTTATCCATAAGCTCCAATGTGAAAGCAAACATTTAACTCAGTTATATAACCAGAACAACATGGTTTTTAGGCTGAGAAAAATTTTACCAAATCTATCAGCACTAACGAAAACCACAATAAATTATGTAAAATTTCCAATCCCATACGCTTGTGGCATTTCCATCTATTAAAAGATAATTCACTCCTCTCTGGTACTTATGTTGACGACGCACTTCTGCACCACTTGAATATTTCCCTTAAAAAATCTCATAGCTCTTCACAGTTATTTACTAGCAAATGACCTCATTCCAGCTAACATATATAAGCAAATGGAATACATTATATCTCCATTCCTACAGAAATACTATAATCAACTTTGTTCGAAGGAATATCACATCCCTAACTTATCTACAAATATAGTATTCTGTATAAGAAAAAACTCTAAAAATCCACATCCAACAGTTAATGATTTGCGTCTCATTACATTAGAAGACATTGATCAGAAAATGTTTGCTAGAATCATACTCAAACAGTTAAATATCTATGCTTTACCTAAAATTTCCCGTTCACACTTTGCAGTCAAAGGGCAAAAAGCATCTCAAGCAATTTTATTAGCACAAGAAGCAATACTTTTTATCAAAGAAAACAAACTAACAAACTATGTGGCATGCCCGGTCTG
Source organism: Epiperipatus broadwayi (assembly GCA_028023455.1). Taxonomy (NCBI): domain Eukaryota; kingdom Metazoa; phylum Onychophora; class Udeonychophora; order Euonychophora; family Peripatidae; genus Epiperipatus; species Epiperipatus broadwayi. The sequence continues at coordinate 10,630,428 of JAQFVV010000020.1, read as the reverse complement.
CCTTTGACATTGTAAATTGGAACTTCTTATTCTCTGAACTAAATCAAATGCTTTCAAATTATACACACCTTGTTACTGCTATTAAAAATTATCTTAACAATAGAACCATTAAACTAAAAAATTACATGAGACTCTCAACCCTTTAAGCCAAGTAGAGGCATCCCACAAGGCTCCCCACTTGCATCATTTTTGCAATATACATAGATCCCATGATTAAGGACATTGAGCAATGCATAGATGGTATTTTTCTTCCACACCTAGGCACAACTGTTAAGATCATATCATATGTTGATGATGTTTTGATAATATTCAGGGACCTGCAAAATATACCTACGATACTTCATAAACTGAAGAAATTTGAAACTATAACAGGATCCACGATACAAATAAACAAATCATCCTTATGGCAAATTGCTACTGGTTGCAGTCTTCCCTCACTCTTCACAGGTTCATTTTCTTCCTTTCTTGGCATACCTATTAATCTTTCAAAAACTCAACTAAGTCATCACTTAAATCTTCTTGTCATAGACAAATTTAATTCAAAAATAAAGTGCTTCAACTCAAAATTACTATACCCTGTAATGAAAGTTCGTATCATCAATGCCATTCTAGAAGGTATTCTTGCCTATTACAGCCCTTGGATGCATCTCCAAAAAAAAACACTATTAAATATTTCATGAGTATAGCAAAAAAATATATATGGGGATCAACATCACATCTTCTATCAATAGAAAATACCTGTTTTCCAATATGCAAGGGTGGGCTTAACCTAATAGCTCCTCAATCATTCACATCCTACATTAGATCTAAGATGTACATCATGACCACTACTAATCCCTTTTTAAGGACAACTCCTCCACCTTTACTTCTGCTTGCTATTACTCCATATGCGAATTATCACTTTTTCACTGATCATGCCATTGAGCATGCTGATTTACTGGACAATTATAACATTAATACTCTGATTGGTTTGTTATACAAAGATCTAAAAAAAATTAATTACCCTGATAGACAACTTTGTCAACACTATCTACTGCAAGAACACTAACTAAATTTCAAAATTTGTATGTGCCTCACTCATGGTTAAAATTCCTGTATAATCTGCTACTTGATATAATACCAACAAAGTTATTTCTCATAAATCAATTTCAACTAAACGTATCTTTGAGACATGTCCATACTTTTCAACCTTACGTCGCTTTGTATTCCACAAAGACACAATTAATTTAAAAAATATTCTATTAAATAATATAAAGAAATTAAAACCATTCAATGCCCTTGTAACCGTTCATACTCTGAGAACAATATGGCTTGCCCGTTGTGCTGTAATATTTGATAACAAAAAATACAATGTACTTAAAAAGAATAACAAAGAATGGTATAACATTTATCTTTATGCTCAGAAATATATACCTAGTAATGTCACAAAAAAAAATATGGCAAAGCAATGTATCCCTTAGTTGCTCATTAATGTGTTGATAATGTGATGACAGTAATCATCTTGTTTCAGATCATTATATTCTAAAAACATCCTAAGATGTTAAAAATTATAAAAAAAAATGTAAAAAGCTCTTAATGTAAATATTCTTGTAAATATTTTGTTACTAATAAAGTTTAAAAAAAAGTGTATATATAATGTAAAATGATATATGTATATATATTAACGTTTATTTCAGAATATTTTAAATGTGTATCTAAATACCATTATTTGCAAGTAAAAATGTATATTGTTTGCTGTCTTTTAATGAATAATTTCAGTTTTGTTTTTTCTGTCTTTTCAATAAAGCTAGAAGATAAATGTAATAATGCAAAATAAATCACTGTTTGTCTGATTCGTCATTTAACTTTCTGTGCTTCTTTTTAAAAATGTCTTTGAATAGGCTTATATATATATATTAAAAATTCTAGATTCACCGAGACAAATTGTGAAACTAGAAATTCTCTCTTCTCCTTCTGTCTATGTGTCCATCTACATAAATATTTATGATTTATTAATATTGTTTCTGTTTTTTAATTTATTAAATAATTTACTATTTGTTTGTTTATTTATTTCAGGCAGGATTTGGTGGGTCGGCTCAGGGAGGTGTCCAGCAACCTCGCAGGGTACGTCCAGCCAAGATGTCTCCCATGAGTCTTACTCAGTGATTCTTTTTAAATGAATCCATGTGAATACTATGTACTACTAGAGTTTTATAACTTGCTGTTGCCATAGCAATGCTGGGCAATGGTTCAATGTGGAAAAAAAAAATGGGTGTTTCAAGTTTACTCACATATTACCCAGACTGTTGCATACAAGTCTTGTTCTAGACTTTTTTTATCTTTTGGAACCATTTTAATTCATTTATTCTCTTATTTGTAGTGTTCTAGTGTTGTAGTGCATGTTGTAGTGTTATGGTGTGTAGACGTATACAATAATCCTATATACAAAAGTCGTTATCATGTATACTAAATGTAGATGGTAGAAATCCAGGTAGCTACAGCTTTTTACTTTTTATTTTTTTTATAAAATATATATATATTTCTGCTTTTTAATTTGAAATCTTTTGATTTTTTTTTTTGTTTTTGGTTGTTTTTTAACTCCATGTTAATCAATCCTCTCCCATTGAATCATACGATGTTCACTATATTTTTGTATGAATGGATCATATACACGCAGCAACTTTTGAAAAATTGATATCGTGCTGAAATTGTGTTTTATTGTAAAATATATCTAACAATGAATTTTGAAGATGTCCTTTTTACTTAAGTTTTGTTGGCAACTGATTTTTATTCTAATTTTTATTATATTGTTGTTGTTAACTATTCCTATCATTATTTTATTATTATCAATTTTATTTTATATTATGAAGTAAAAAATGAAAAACTAGGACTCTGGAAACTTTTATATTTTGAAATCATTCTTTCAGATTTTTCTTTTTGTCTCTTTATTTGTTTGTTGTTTAGAATTTTTCTTTTTCCTATTTATACTTTTTTGTTTATTTTTCTCATCATTTGCTATTTTATTTTTCAAATGTTGACAACTGTTACATAAAAGTTGCTGTAGATTTTTAAAACTATTAAATTAAGGCAGATTTTTTGTTATTATCTTGTGCTGATTCACTCACCTGTGCAGGTAAGTTAAACATACAGGTATACCTGTTCTCACCTGCCTTGCTTGCCTATTCTATCAAGATATTTTTAGATTCAGACTAGACATCTAATAGATATGCTGCTAGCCTGTGTAATCCTTGACCTCTGTCATGTAAAACAATGCTTTTAACCCTATGCTTGTGTGAATTAAGTCGACAACTGGTGTTTTGTGAAAATATACATAAATAATTCACAGTGTAAGCTTTTCTCTAGTAATAATGCATTTATCAGTAAGAGTTTCTCCAGGGTTTTTATTATTTCTGAAAAAATGAAAAAAAAAAAATGAAAAAAAAAAGAAAGAAAAAACTTATTATATTATTATGATGTTGGAAAGATTTAATTTATTTTATTTGCTGTTATCAAAGTTTACCTTCTGGGTTTACCAGAATGTTACGCCTATTCAGTCAATTTTTTTTTAAAGATATCAGAGCCACCTATTGGGGGCTTGTTATTTTTTCACATTTCAGTGTTGACTTCAGTTTTGTACATTTTCCACATCATGTACAGGCTTTGGTTAGTCTCTGAAAATTTTTTGTACAGAATTTAGCTGGCGCACTATTATTCAATGTAGAAATTAAACAATTATGAGCTATTTCTACTAATAGCTAGCCTTGGGCAAAGCAGACTGTTCAGAAATAGACCATGAATACAAATTATACACATAATATATCTGTAATATAAATTATTTGTAAAAAAAAAAATTAACTAACCAAAGCTATCATGAAAAAAAACTAATAAAAATGAATTATTTTGGACCCTAAATTCTTAATCCAGCCTTGGTACTTCTGACCATTGTTAATTATTCTAATTTTTGGATGCTGTTTTATAAATGTAAAATATTTTAAAACAATTATAGTTTGGAAATGAATTGTTATAATGGCAGCATCTTGAGATTTTCTCGATTTTATCTATTTTTTTCATTCTGTACTTGATGGAATTTTTTAATTGTTGGAAGTACTTCAGGGGCTGTCCTTGTGTCACATACTTGTACAATGATTTCTATTTAGACTAGCACTGTCAGACTAGAGAAAAGATTTAGAGGTAGAGGGCCTTATGCACAAACACTGTTATTAATTCTATCCAGTAGTTTCAAGGATGTACCCTGTACATTCCATGCGGGTTATTTGTTGTTTTGTTAAGCACCCTTTTATGTGGCAGATTAAAATGTCACTGCTGATGTGCCAAAATGAGTGAAATTGCAATTTACAGTGATTTATAAAGGATGTTAGTTGACATACCATTTTTGTTCAACTGTGGACTGGCCAAATTGATTTGATATTTTGAAAAGGGGTTGAATAAATTTTTACTAATTTCATTTTTTTCTTCTCAAAGTTAACTCAATATATATATACATTTATTGTTCCATGCAAGTAGTTTTACTCCTTTTGCACTCAGGTTAACAAACATATCCTACCTAGTTGGGTGGTCATCAGTCAGGGTGAAGTTTTACCCAAAGCAATGATGACCTTTTTAAAGCAATAACTTCATAAATAGTAATAAATATTAATAATAACAGTAATAATGAATATTGGTGGTTTGAGCATTTGGCCCTGCTTGTATAGAAGTGAAAACAGGGTGAAGTATATCATGTGACATTATTTTTTACCTCTATGTTGTTTGGAAGGTTTTGCAACTCTGTTGTGGTCCACTTATTGATAGTAAAAAAAAAAAAAAAAGAACTACAAACAAAATGAAATTTTCCAATAAAATGTTTTGTCTGTAAATTGTGTTTGTTTTATTTATTTAAAAATTATATACTATAATGTTGCAAGTATATATCTTTTCTACGTCCTTAGGTTTATAGAGAAAAAAAAATCACAATTATTTTTTTACAAGATTATTTGAAAAGAAAAATTTATTCAGCTACTGGTTATCTACCATTTTTTGAATATTTATTTTATAGACTTCTACATAATATAAATGTTTATACAGTATATTGCATCTATATATATATATACAGTATGTATATTGTACACACATTCAAATATATTTATATCAACACAAATGCATATTTATTCATTTATGTAAATATGTTATATAAACATTATAATGATATATGGCATATATTATATGCAAATCATATGTTACATGCTTATTATATGTTTCACATTAGTTTTTGTTTTTCAAAGATATTTGTCTTTTTAAATAACTGAATATATTTTTGGTACAGTTTTATAATTTGAGACAAATTACATAAATTAGATTATAAACGAAAAAGCACTGGCCAAATTTAAAGATTTAATTTGTTAATTTTGTGTAAACAAATTTAAAATTAAAATAAATAACTGATATATTTTCGTATAATAGGATAGATATTTAAAAAAAAAAAATCGAATTAGTTTTTAATACACTTTTTTTATCTATTGTCATTAACAAAAACAAAAAACAAAAAAATTGATCCTATATGTTAACAAATAAACCCAAGATCAAATGTAATTTGCTAATGAATTTTACAATTTTTTTTTTTTTTTTTTAAATAAAACTAGTCTGGTGATAAAATGATTAGAATTTAAAAAATTTTATTTTAAATTGAAAAATAGATTTTAATACTTACTTTCTTATTTGTCAAAAAGTCTGGAGAGATATCGCTCCAGCCATCATAAGTCAGACATCTATTACAGTTGTCATATTACCTGGAAAAATTGGCAAACTATTTTGCAGTTTATATTGTAGGAAATCATGGTTTGCTGATTTTTTTTACTTAATATGATAGTTTGGAGTGACCATCTCTCCAGATTTCTTTGCATTAAATTCAAGGTGCATTAATCTCATTATTTATCAGTATACTTGTGACCTTATAGTAATTATATTTAACTCTGTTAATAATATATGTATAGGAAAATAAACTGATATTGTAAATATTTGGGGAAGATGATTTTCATGTTTGTTTTTATTATAACAATTGGTCATGCAATTTTGTTTTGATAAAAGGTACTAAAGACATTAGTATAATTTATCAAAGTAATCGTACCAAAATACAATTTTCATATTCAAAATACATATGTATATATATTTTAATTCTGATGTGTTTCCCACACAAGCATGTATGTTTATGTATAAATATATTCTTGTATATTATATATATATAGCCATATAACATATACAAAAACACGAAAAATTTGATTTGAAAAAATAAAAAAAATATCCTAGTTTAATTAAATAAAAATTTATTTAAAATATGAAATAATAAATATGGTTTGAATAAAAAATATATATATATAAACTTTGATTATTGGTATTAGTGTATCAAAATAAAAATGTAATTTTGTTTTTTTATTATTATTATTGTATAATTTCATATGTGTTTGCAATGAGATTGTATGTTATTTTCAACATCTTTAGTTATATTTATTTACAAATTTATAAATAATTTTAATTTTTTTATGCCTTCGTTTGAAATATTTTGGGATTTTAAACAGTTTTTTAAATCTTAACTTTTAAATTTATTTATTTTTAAGTTACCATATTTAAAATTGTATAAGATTTTTCTACCTTCGTTCTGTTATCTCTGTATTTGATACTGACATTTTGAAGACACACTTTTTATAATAATAATAAAAATATTTTATTTCAAATTCGTCACTTTTTTTTTTTTTACCCTCTTTTTTTTTTTTTCCTATTCTTTTATTTTTATTTTTTTTTTATTGGGGTAATTTTTATTATCTGTTAATATTATATATATCAGCCATTAAACTTTTCACTGATTGATGACACTATAAATCATGTTTTCAGAGACAGTGTAGATATGTATATCTATTGGAAAAAAATCGAAGTAGTTTCATTTAGTGACATTTGCATATTTTTTCCAATGTCTACAACCATATATTTGAAATATGAGATTATTGTGTGTGTGTGCGTGCGCGCTCATGTATTGTAAAATAACAGAGTCTCATAAAAGTAACTCACATTGAAGTTTATAAAAATTAATTAATAATATTTGACTTTAATGAAATTTAAAATATATATCTAGCATTAAAGGAAGTGTAATAATTTATAACCTAATAAAAAAGTATTTAAGATTATTTGAGTATTTATTGAAAGATTATTGTTTGAAATAAAAAAACTAGTTGGAAAATATATTGGTAAATCAAGCTTATATAATTCACATTTACCTCCAGCAGTGATGCGTGATTGGGGGGGGGGGGATTGAGGTGTTCTGATTCTCAAGACCTGTTCTGGTTCATACTAAATAACATTTACATATTTTTACCAATGTCTACACTTAAGTGTTTAACATAAAAGCTTGTGATAAAATAATTTCTAGAGATATAAGAATAGTGTATATGTCATTACGAACGACCTGAAGGCCATCAACAGACAAGATTTCTGCTTCTCGAATTCTAAGAAATGGACTGGTTAAATATTTGCATACACTAACAATAATACAAAATGGAGAATGACACAGGCTATGAATATGGGAGAAAATAGCCCCAAAAGTGCTAAGCCAGAATTAACACAATTAAAATAATAGCTTCACTGGTGTACGTTGGAAGCACAGTATAATAATAATTATTACAATTATCAAAAATTTATTAATTTTTTTTACTAGATATGTAATACAGATTTATTTTTATGCATTTTGTAAAGACTTTTCCATTAAAGATATATGAGAATAGAAGAAGATATGAAGAAAAATTGAAGAACTAGCAAAATGAAAATATAAAAACTTCATATTATTGATTTTGGGCAAAAAATAAGAATTAAAAGCTAAATAAATAATTATTAAGTATTTAGTTTGAAGAACAATTTTAATTTTTTTTTGTCTTGGAAGATTCCCTGCATTAATTCAAACTCGTGTAAAAGGTAAAGTCCAAACATTAAATTTAAGTTGTGGTCAAGTGAAGAGAAAAATAGTTACTAACAATTTTTGAGATATGGTTAAATACAAGTGAAATAATACAAAACAATATGAATAGTGGAAAAAATATCATAACATAAAAAGAAAAAAGAATCGTAAACTTAAAACACATCTATACACTGATTTTTAGTTTATCTATTCTACTTTTAATCTTTTTTGTTTTATTTTGTTCGTTGTTTGTTTTTTTGTCTGTTGGAACTAAAACCAGATTACATAAATAAGGTAAGCATTTTTGATAAATAATTACTTATAAATATTAATCTTTACAAATTTACTGATAAAAATCATTGGCATGAAATATAAAAATTAAAGTCCACCATTAAATTTTGAATCACGAATGGAAAAATATCTGGAAAAGTTGTTCAGAATCATCAAAACAAAATGATAACGAACTTTTTGAAAACATTATGACAAAATGAAATTTTTAAAATGCCATTAAGAATTATAAATATAAAAATGGGATATTCATGTTCACACATTAATTTTATAGTTACTGTAATATACACTTACATTATATATATATTTGATATTTGTTTTGGTGTATACAAATGGTTTTCTGTGCCGCAATTCTTTATTTACATAAACATTTCCTGGCATATAAAATGGAAAAAAAAAAGTTGAAAAATATTTCCAAGTCCATTCAGCTGTATCTCAGACTGTGAGAATATCTGATATAATATAATTCTTAATATTATTTATTAAAAAATATATTTTTATATTCTCACTAAGCCTATGATAAACATGCATCTGAAGAGAAAGTCGAACAAAATTCAACTTATACAAAAGATTGTGGAATGGGGCACTTACATAACAGAGGACACCTGTATAAAAATCCTATTAATCTTATTACATAAATTAGGTAAGCATTTTTAATGATATACAATAAGATCATTGATGCACTTATCATCCGTTTAAAAATTTATTTATTAAAATTAAAAATTAATAAAATATGAATGATTATTATATATAGCAATTTTTATTTTAAGCTTATAGTAGGTCTTTAAATTTTTTAATCATAATATTATAACGTTCAGTTCTCTTGATTATAAAACTGATTTGGGTTAAATTAGTAAAAAATAATGTTTAGTTCATATTGCATCTATTTGGTATTATGATTGCAAAATCTCCTGCAAATGTATAGCTGATATTCTCTGATCAGGCAAACAGGCATTTAAATTCCAGATATTCATTTTAATATCATGTAATTACTGTATCTTTTGCATATTATCATGATTAATTTTGATCCCAAGTTCATGTCTTAATGATTATATGCAATTTTTAAAAATATTAATGCTAAAATGATCTTTTTAATAATTTATCTTGTGTTTTATCTTCCTTTTTTTAATTTGATACAATCTTTTCTATAAATATTTTAAAAAATAGGCATTTCATAATCAATTTTTAAAAATATTAATGTTAAAAAAAATTAATATTTTTTTCTTGTATTTTACCAATTTTCTTTAAAAATTTGATCCAATCTTTATCAAATATAAATATTAAAAATAATTTTTATAAATCTGTTTTTAATATTAAAGTTAAAAAATGTCTTCACTCTGTATACACATCTTTAGCATTTTATTCGTGTATTTGGTATTTAATTTTGTTGATATTTCAATATATATATACAATTTATAATTTTCAAATTAGTGTGTCGTAGATATGTATATATAACTTGCAAGCATATATTATGTAATGTTTCTTATGAGTATTCATAAATGGCTTTTGAAACAAACACTGTGGAAATGTCTGTAGCATTTTTTTTTTTAAATGCTTTTCATTATTTATTTTTAAAAAGTCAAACAACTCAAAATTTATTTATTACTACAAATACAAGTTAAAAATAAATTAATGCATATTCAGATTTGTAAATAAGCTGAAAGTTTGCAAGTAGATATCTATTGCACTAGAAATAGTATTGTGTGGCTGCTATGATAAAATTACAATAGGCAAACCTCTCCATACAGTAGTGCCACTCAGTGCAAGCTAGGGTAATGGATGCCAAAAGGCTTCTAGTGCCTACTCATCCAATATCCCCAGACTAGTTTCTGGCTTGTGGCCTTCATCGGTGAAGAACCTTGGATCTGACAGCACTGCACCCAGATCTTAGAAATGATAAGAGCCGTAAGAAGTTGTGATCATGTGATGTTTAGTGGTATGATAAAATTATAGGACACTCCTTCGAAAAATGAAAAGATGATTTAACATTGACAGATCAACATTTTCTTGGCCATATAATTATTAACTGGAAATAGTTTGATATATATATACTGACAGAAAAAATGATCAGTGATTAAATATTTGAAGAGTAAAATTATTATGGAAATATTTTTTACCAAAAACAGTAATATTTTTGTCCTATTTCGGATGTTTTATTCAGTTTGTTTGTATTTTAATATTGAAGGAAATTATCACTAATAATACGTTTTAAATAAAAAATTGAATTGCTAAAATAATTTTTGAAAAAACATGAGATTAATTTTTGATTCTCTAAACTTAAAACGTGATGTTTTTCGATTTTTTTAAAATAAAAAATTCTGACTAGAAACTGTTAAAATTTAAGTAATATTAAAACTTAAATGGTCCAGTGAGTAATTTTCTATATCACAGAAGTTAAATTCCTATAAAATCTTATCAGACATAAAATCATATCATTTAGGAAAAAGATATAGACAAAAATGAATTTTACATTTCAATTAATAACAAATACAATTTGTATTATGAAATGAAAACTTAATTTTTTTCAGCAAACGTAATGTATGCCAAATAAAGTATATATGATAATTTGAGCCTATATTTGATGTTTTTAGAGTTGAATACCTGCAACAGTATCACCATATCCGCATTTGATTTTATGCTACTTTCCTGGATAATTGAAATTCTCTGGTAACAGTCAACTGTATTATAACCTCTCTTTTTAATATATTTACATACATGGTGAAAATTTTATAATGCTTAACTGAAGGTATGTATATACATATTATATAAGCACTGTGAAAAAATATAGAGATTTTATCTGAAAACTATAAGAATCCTTTATTGATGAGTCAAACTATATTAATAGTGGTTAAAAATCAGTGCAGAAAGAAGATGTTAGTTTGGGTGTGTCCAAACCAAAATTATATGGGTCTTCAAATTTTTATGATATAAGTTACTATTTACTCAATATTTTTTATTTAATCTTAGATTCACACGGAATGCAGTAAATAAATTAATATATCCACATTTGAAAATAAAATTAAAGAAAAACAATTTTGTAAATATTTCTAAATTTATTTAGCATATGGATTTAGACAACGATTGAAAAAACCTCTAGGGAAAAGTTCATTATGATCCATATGACTGATGGTGATATATTTTTTAAACAGAATAGGTTAAGAGATTGTGATGTCGATAAGAACTAGTAATGATTATTCATTTATTATATAAGCATTGCAAATTGGTCTCTATTACATATCTTCATTAATGCATCCATGTCAAAGACAAATTTATATGGTGGTTTCGTTAATTAATCTGCCTGTTTGATTCAGTTTGTATTTGTCTGCATTTACAAAGATACATGACTGATAAATTCCATTTGTGAATTGGATGATTATGACAATTGCCTGATATATTCCATTTAAGAATAATATAAACATAAAAGCTATGAGTTTGTCTTTAATCTGTTGACAAGACTCCAGTTGTGTCTATGATCAAATTCACCTGGTTTTCATGTTAGATCAATTTATTTAAAATATCATAAGAACTCCATTTTTATGACATAATTTTTCATTTCAGTTTCTTGGTTAAACATTCCAAAATGGGATCTTGATTTGAATTGAATCTTATGTGGTAAAATTATATCTTAAGTTATTGGCAAGTTTGATTTGCTTAATAGTTTTATGCATTTTTGCGAGGCAATTTTTTTTCTGATCTCTAATGGGGGAATATAGAATATAAGTAGACTTAATTCTAACAGTAATGTTTAATTGAGTACTCCAGAGGTTTAATGTAAGAATATTTTCTCCAAACAGAGGCAGAATATGCCAATGCTAAGGGAGCTATCCATAAAATATTTTCATTACAATCTTGGTGCCAGAGAGTTTTCCAATGAGGATGTCCCTAGAAATTAATTTTGATCTAATCTTAGAAAAGTGAGGAATATAAGTTATGCTATGATCTAAAGTCAATCCTAAATAACATGGGATAAGATCATATTTCAGACTACTATTACAGAAGGTTGTATTCAGATTATACGATGATGCCCTGTTGGTTAAATCAAAAAATGAATATATTCTCTATTGGATTAGAAATAAGACCCCAGTTTTTGAAAACCATTTTTAATATGTTAAAATCGTTATTGAGAGACTTTTCTAATTTAGGAAAAGAACTCTCTTGAGAAATCAACGCAATATTATTGACATGAATTTTCTGTGTCTAGGGAATCATTGATAAATATATTAAAATAGGTGAAAGTACTAAATCTTATGGCAATTTATTTTTAAAATTTTATATTTATTACATTGACAATTTAGTATCACTTATATTTTTTTATAAAAAAGCATTTCATCAAATAAACTAATGGTTTTATTTTAAAATACCATTTTTCCAAACAGAATCATAAAGTTAGATCAATAAGATAGCATCAGCCAAACGTTGTTAGCCAAGAAGTCATCGCAGCTGCCTTGCAAGCAAGTAGTTGGTTGCAGACGGTTGTGGGGTCATGTCCCGGCCGATGCTATGACATATGAAAAAAAAAGATAGCATCAGTTTTTAATTTATTTTGAAATATTTTTTTCAAAGATATTGTTAAAGATAAAACTTGTACATAGCAGCTTCTTCATAGCCTAAAACCAGATTTCTCTTTAAAAAACTGGCTCTCAACTATTGGAAAACTTTTTGTTAACGTGATTGTTTCAAAACAAGCAGTAGGGGAACACAATAATGATTTTGGGCAATAATTTTTTGGATTATTCCTGCTAATTTTAATTTGTATGCTAAATTTTAGGAATACTTCTTGTATAATAACTGCCAATCATAGTTTAAATTCTACATTTTTTAGAAACTCTTAAGTATGTTATATGCTTCTGGAGCTTTTCCTGATTTAAGACAAAAGCAAATTAAAATTCACCAACATCTACATGTTTTGTCAGAAGGAACATTGTGACAAAGATGTTTGCAATTCTTCTTGAAAGATAATATTGAGCTTTAAAATCTATTTAGTAATAATAGCAGTGGCTCTTTTAGAGATATTTTTAATATCCACCAAGCTTTTATAAAAGAATCCAAGTCTTATAATCTTGAAACGTTTTGTTTCTCCATGGTCTTCATTTTTCTTTCCTGGCATTGTCCAATGATTTTATGTTTGTCAGCAATCTCTGGATCTTTGGTAAATAAAAATTGGCTATGTCAAGCGTTATTAGCCAAGAGGTCAGTGCAGCTGCCTTGCAAGCAAGCAGTTGGTTGCAGATAGTTGTTGTGGGCCAATGCTATGACATGGGGAAAAAATTGGCTATATAAAATACTGCTAGTTTTATTTCAACCTAGAATTGCTTATGATATCCACAGGGGATGGACTCTGATAGCTACCACTAAGAATTTTTTAATCTTCCACAGTAAGAGAGTATTGGATAGATTCATTCATTTTTTAAGATATATAGTATATTGATTCCAGTTAGCTTTATTTAAATTAAATCTTGGAACAGGATAGTTTTTAACTATAGAAAAAAAGATTCCAAGACTAATTAGACTTTATTATCTGTAAGTCTAATATTCTTTTTCTTTAGATATTCTGTTAGACAAATAAATAATTTGCTGGGAAGTCTAAATCATAGGATTCAGCTTGTTAGTGCAACTGGTGTTAATATTGAAAACATGACAAGCTGAAATGCTATAATTATGACCTCGCTTCCCCTGGGTCGAAAGCAAGGCTCAGCAAATTATTTAATTGTCTAACAATGTAATCTGTATTGACATATTAACATCATTCATAGAATTAAAGTTGGTTATGTTAACTATAGAGAAAATGGTCTAATATTCGTAGTTTGGCAGATAATGGTGAATCATTTTTGTTGAAATAAAACATCAATCAAGAATTGTTTCTATTCATCTGCATGAATGGAACATGCTTTTTTGCTTAGTATTATAAAATGCATGTTGTTTAACTCAATTTATTCTACAAGTTGGCAACCTGCTTGGTCCTCATTTATATTACACCAAAAACCACTATGAAAATTGAAATATATGACTATAGAAAGTGTAGGGACATTGCATACATAATTATCTATCCAAATAGTGATTGCAGTATCATTTAAACAATTTTCAATTTAACAGCTATTATATATTACGAAAATTCATAATACCTGAAAATTAATGGCTAATTAGTATGAGCCTCGTGGGGTTTTTTCCTAAGAAAGTAGTAACAGAAAATGGTTTGTTGTAGTTGATCTTTAAAAAGTTAAACCCCAATTGTTACATTTTATAATGGAACAAATTTTTGATGAGAAATGAAGATAGAAATGATTAATCAATAACTGGTTAGTTTTTGATTGCTGAGATATAAAAAAATATAATATTACATTAATAGTTGCAATATTGTTATTACTTATAACTTTTTTTAATTCTATGATATAAACAATATAAAAAGAATTTAGAACATATAAACATTCAAACTATACATTAAAATTAATATTCATTTAAATTTTTATCAATGTTTGGAGATTTTAAAAACAATTGTTTTATAATGAGCAATAAGAGATGTAATGATGAATTATTACGAGTTCACTTAAGCTTGCAAAATCATTAATCCAGAAGAGACTAGAATCAGAGATTATCAGATTAATGGTATTTTATCAATTATCAGAGTTAATTTGCAGATAAAAAGATTCATTCTATGGACTAATATGATAAAGAAGAAAATTGATGAGAATTATGCTAAATAAATACAAAATAGAAGGAATTATTATTTAAAAATATGTAGTTATAAGAATATATATTTTACATTAAAGGACATTCATATCTAACGACAACAATAATTTTACTGGTAGATGATCGTTTCAAAATGCATTAGAGAAATTAATCATAACACTTATGAATGGTAATGCTACTCATTATCACCAGAAGTTAGTAATGATTTGATAATACCTAGTAATTTCATTGACATTTTCTAAATATATTATATCGGTGTATTTTTTTTTAAAGTTACATCCAACTAATTTTGGAATGAAGCAATAAATTGTAATATAAGATTATTTTGTTGAGTTGTGTTTGTTTATATTATATATTTTTTTTAAAAAATGAGAATGCTATATATAATCGAGCAGTTGGGGAGGGGGTAAAATTGAACAAAGCTATGTGTAGTGAAGTTAATATCACAAGAATGTGGTCGAAAGGTCAGCGCGACTGCCTTGCAATTGCAGGCAGTTGCGGGTTCGCGTCCCAGCCGATGCTATGACACTTAAAAAAAAATTATCACAAGGATTTAAATGGCAAAAAAAAAACACGATAATGAGATGAGAGATTGAAAATATTAAATAACAATTGTTCAGCTAAATGTGTAAAAGCTTTCTACAAGCTATGAAGTGTATGCTAAACAGAATTACGACTTCTTTTTTTTTTTTTTTTTTTGCTCACTTTATTCTACTCCAGAATAAATTAATAAACACTAGATAGTGATGTTATGCTTCTCCAGAGATTTCTGGTTATTCGGATTTATCATTAAAGTAAAGCTTGGATCTTCATCGGCCTCTAAATTTTAAGAAAAAGTTGCTACCAATATATAAAAAAAAAAGCGATTGAAATTAATCTCTGGTGATCAAAGATTGTCAAGATGGCTGCCGGTTTTCATAGCCTATTTACGTTTTTAATCGTTTGTGATTACTAACCTGTGTAAATAGACATAAGTGTCTTTTTTATGTAATTAAAAAAAATTGGAGGAGTCTCAATTTTTGTTGCCTTATGGCCTAAAAAATATAAACCCGGCCCTGAGTGGGAAGAATTGAATTTATATATGTCGCATCGAACGGTCATCTCTAGTTTTATATTTACATTAGTAACATGAGATTCAAAATATCCTAAAGTTTTGAACCCGAGTTAATTTGCTTATATAATTATATACGTTTGTCCAGGATTGTAAAACCATACAAATATCTTAATTTGCACAATGCTTTTTCAAAAGCTGGTACACTCTGGCTATGCTACTCTATTGTAAGATATTGTCTTCTAATTTTAGGCCATTGCTTTATAGTATTAAAAAAAAGTAAATGCATTGGATCCAAAAAATCCAGGATCACTAGATCCAGCTTTAAAACTTTTCACTTTGTTTAGATAATAAAACTTTTTGATTAATAGATATTTGGATCCATTTTCAACTTCCAAGAATCCATAGAAACAGGGGTCTTTGCAGCTATTAGACTGTCAATTTTTCTCATCTATGCTCTCTGTTTGCTCCAATGTGCCATCATCCTTGACCAGAGAGTACATTCAGTCAATCAAAAGCTCTTGGACTTAATTCGCACTCTCAAAACCCGAGATACCAAACTAGTCCCACCTCCACTCCTCACAGACACTTAGGCAGTCCTCCAACTCTTAGCCTCTGTCATAGGACTCAATCACAAAGACATGCTTTTCTAACCAGCCTGAGCTACACACCCTTTCCCCTCTCCACTTCCCATTCCCTTTTACATGTATCCTTTCCCTCATACCATTTTGTTTCCTGAAATTTCATTTGTTTCACTGTATCTGTTTTTTTTTTTTGTTTTTTTTTTTTTATGAATAAACAACTCATCACTGAGAGAAAAAAAATAGATATTTGGATTAATAGTATTACGTACATAAACATATGGAAATAAATTGGGTATTTATTAACTTTGCATATTCTTGCCCGGTGTACTTGTTATCTACACAATAAAATTAAACATTTTTTACTGATCTATTTTTATTCATATACAATAATCTTCCAAATATTTTTTATTTTTAATTTCATTTCTCCTTGAATTGTTTCACTTGCAATTCACTGCAATTGTATAATTAAACATTTCTGAATTCCCTTGGCCTGTACAGTGTGTCATGTTCAACTGTTTAAGCAACTGATAATTGCATTAGATGTGATATTTGGATTCAAATTCTGGATACTACTCACCACTATAAATTATTTGACTTAATGTTTAATATATGATTGACAAGTAATAGAAGTTATAGTGTTTTTGATAATTCACTTTAAGTATTTTGGCATTGTCAGTAAATTTGTGTTACTGCTTTAGTTCTAGAAATATGAATAGACAACATGTAGCATCTATTGATTACTCAAACTTACAATAGGTGTCAGAGCTAGAGTGGAATAAATAACTCTTGAAATAGACCAATAGTGACTTCACATCTTTATTAAAAGTAACAAGAATAAAATTTAAAAATTATAATTAAATTTTTAATGCTTTGAGTACCATGTTTTGGGAAATAACTTCAGTGAGCAAAGAAATATTGTGCTGAAATGGATTATTGATAAAGAATTAATATAATTGTTTATAAAACTAATTATATATGTGAATAGATCCATAGTGGAATAAAAAGTTTCATCATATTGTTATCCCAAGTTTAAATTTGTAACAATATTTTGTCTATCATTTTTAATAATGTTGTGTCTAAGCCTTTAACACATTGGCAGAGTAGATTCCAAAGCTAAAGGTTTTTTGTTTGATTTCCCAACTAAGTAGTGTTTTATTATTGAATGGAAATATTGTGTTAAATCTATCAGTGTCTTTTAACATCACATGATTTCCCATGTAGCTGACATTGTACTTTCAACAACATTGTTGCATAAATGGTAATATTCTAAATAACATTATTTATATGATTTGAACTGGCTACAAGGTAAGTTTATAAAGAGTAAGTTGGAAAAATTGCATATGATAATAACATTGATTTTTTTACTAATCAAAACCATGTCTAATTTAATTAATCAACTTGATATAAATTAATTGCTGTAAAATTTAAGCATTCCTTGAATGAAAGATTATACATTAAACTTATAAAGATGGTAAATTGATATTATGTTAAAGAATTGTATACTTGTAGATTTAGTCATAATAAACGTGTATAGAATAATAGTATTACCACGTTAATTGTTTTTTTTTTTTATTATTGGATAATTTGATTTTAATGATTTAAAATCATATCTGAGTTTTTTTTAAAAAAATGAAAAAGCCTAATACTAGAACTATTTATACATCGTAAATAAAATCAAAATCCTTCATTAACGTTATACAAATTGACCTTTGTTTAAAGCTGACTTGTCAGTAAGTTAACTTGGATAATAAATGTATTGTTGTTTACTTTAAGAGGATGAACAAAATATTTGATCATCTTTTTTCCAGATCCCATACTGAATTAAATATTTTATTATTTCAAAAATTATGTTTATGATGTATATTTGTTTCCCAGATCATAATGAAAGCTTATTTTTTGCTAAAGAAAATACAAAAAAAAAAAAAACCACATATGCATAGCTGAAACATCAATCTTCCAAGATGCTTGTTTTTTGTTTTTTTTTTAAGTGTCATAGCATCGGCCGGGACGCGAACCTGCAACCCGGGCAACTGCCTGCAAATGCAAGGCAGTCGTGCTGACCTCTCGACCACCAATGCAAGACTCCAAGATGCTTGTACCAAAACGTTTTTGGATTTTAAGAACATCTTTTATTTTCTCTTTGTAAATCCTAAAATTCATTAAGATAGGAAAAAAAACAAGCAATTCACTGCAATTAGTCTTATTAATTTATAAGTATTCAATAATTTATTTATTTTTTAATTTTATAGAAATTAATTTATTTGTTGTAAAAGATAAAAATCACTTGAAATTTCGTTTGGATAATAGAAATTTTTGTACAATAATGCATATTCAGATTAAATGTGTTCTATCTGTATGTTAAAATAATTACATGAGAAATGACTTCAAATTATCTTTTTTTTTTTTACCTAATATAGTCTTAATGTGTTGCATTTTTAAAAAAAAAAAAAAAACATGGCTAATAAAAATTTGACAAAAATTAATCATAGGTTACACTGTTAAGAATAACTTTAAAATATGATTTTGAACATAATTTTATTTGTTTCTTTATAATTGATTAAATAAAGAGATGTGGCACCTACTTCCATATTTCTAAAAAATGGACAATCTAACTCATTTGCATATAATACAAACTATCACAGTTTTCAATATGGCTATGATTATGAGGTATGGAACTTCGAGGGTGCTCAGTCTTAACTGAGTGATTAATATTTTTTAGGTGTACAGCTTCTGCAACTTGCATATCGTATGTTCTTCGTAAATTATTTGTTTATTCTAAAAATATATTATTTTGAAGAGTTCAAAAGTGATTGTGAGATAACTTGCTCCCCTGTACTAATTTGAATGGCTTTGAGAATTGAATTTCATTTTGCTCCTGGAGATATTTGAACTGTCTTGATTAAATTAGTAGTAAATTCAAGAAATAATGGTTTCTGGGTCAAGCAAAGTTCTCAAATGCCATATGATCTTTTAAGCAACTACTCATTATGATATTTAAACTAATAAAGTTTTTAAATATTCAAAAAATAGGCTCTTCAGAGAAGTTCAAAACTTTTTTTTGATCTAAAATGTTTTATTGGTATATAAATGAATGCTAAAATAATGTTTATAAATATATAAAGAAATAACAGAATTTCTAAATTTGCATGTGTATGTTAGTATGCTTGGCCAAGTGTGTTATTCTTTATTTGTTATATGTTTGGTTTAGTACATTTTCAGTCATAACACTAATGATTATATAGGGGTTTGAACTCAGACTTTCTAATGATCTCAACTATCCACGTATGTAAATGGATTATGTCCTGTACATGAGGGGTGACTTATGGTCAACTTGGGTAGGGTGAGAAGGTTGGCACCAATGTGGGATTTGAGTGCTCCAATCAGATTTTTAAAGAAATGGACGGCTGAAGAGTTGTGGGGTGCTGTGGATTGAAGCCGTCCATTACAGTATGAAGATTGGCTATTTTAATATAAGCTGAGCATTGATTGTATATATGTGCGGAGATGATAATCTGGACCAACTGACGAGTGCTGGTTTAGCATGAAATACATATATTGATGATTGTTTATCTTTTTGATGTGTGTGATGAAGGGTGTCAGCTGTATGAGATAGTGTGGATACTTGAGGGATTTTATTGCACAAATTTCGAGATCCCTTGATTATTATTATTTGGCGCTGGGTGGCATTACTGTATGGAGAGAATTGCTACTGTTCTAACAGCTAGTTTATACATTAAAAGTGGTGATCGTGTAATGTTTTAGTATCTTGAAACAAACTTCCTCTTTTACATTTGAATATATTTTTAGGAATTGATATTCACTGGGGAAGCTAGGTAATTCGGTGATGTGCATTACAACACTATCATCTATCTTCCTCAAACTTAAAATAGATGGCTTTAGATAATATTGAATAACTATTTCTTTAAAAGCAATACTTGACATATCTGGTTAATGATTTTAATATAATATAGTGTATTTTTGTATTATAAACAAAATATGTATTCATTATTTGTTGGACTATTTTTGTCATCTATTATTAAGAAGTAAAGGGTTTTTTTTTTTTTAATTAAACTTTTTAAATACATTCAGCTATTAGTATTTAAACAACGTTTTGGCTTATATTATTCTCATCTTTTCTTGAGGTATTTCTGGCCTGACCAGTGACGGTACTAGCACGGAAATTGAATCTGTATCTTTAGATGCTCAATTAGCTTGAAAGGCTGATATTGGAATGAAATTCTTGAATATTAAATTTTGAAGTAATATTCTAATCAATTGAACTATTCTGCCAACATCAACAGTTAGAAATTTTGAGTTATCTTAATATTTAATAATCTAAAGGTCTGGGTTTGATTCCTATGCTAGTACTGTCACTGATCAGGCCAGAAACACCTGAAGAAGAGAGGAGAATAATACCAATTAAAACGTTGTGTTAAATACTGACCTGAGTGCTATTACTAACACTTGAATGTATTTAGAAAGTTTAAATAAAATTTTAAAATCCTCTAAAGACATTCAGTTTTTTAATATATACTTTATTATTTTTATATTTACAAGATAACTTCTAATTCTTATACAAAATCACCAACTACAGATTGTAGTTAGTAATTTGGGATCATTTTGTTGAGTAAATATTCAGTTTTCTGATGCTTAGATGATTTTTCTACTTTTGGTTAATATTTACCACAAATACAATTAGCAATAGAAGTCAAATCTGAGAATATATTTTTTAAAAAAAATTATCAACGTATTTTAGAAACTGAAATACAGGCATTATATACCTGTATATGTAATATATAGAGTATATGAGCACAGACTTTTACATGACCCACCATTCTCTCCCTCTGTCTCATAACACTGATACGCTTGAAGATATATATGTCGAAAAGATAAATAATCATCAATATTCGTATTCCATGCTAAACCAGCAATCATCAGTTGATCCAGATTATCATCTCCACATACATATGCAATAAATGCTCGGATATATATTAAGATAGCCAATCTTCATACTTTAATGAACAGGCTTCAATCCACTCCAACTTTTCAATCATCCATCCAATTGAAAATCTGATGAGGGAATGCTCAAAGGCCACCCTGAGGCCAAGATTCTCGTCACACCCATGTTGACCTAAAGTCAATCTGATCCCGCATATATTTTAGAAAATTGAGACATTTATTAAAGTACTGCATTTTTTTCATTAATAAGTTTTGTATAAAAAAAAGATTTTTTTTTTTTTTAAATAGTGTGTATAGTATGGATGCATATTATTAGAAAATGTATATTTGAAGAAGAGTCTCGTGTTATAGGGATAACTCATTTGTCTTTATACCCACAATCTACATTCAGGTCAGATAAGTTTTTCAGATACAAACAAGTAAAATTTTCTTTCAAGTATCAACACCATAGCCAATCTTCCTAATTTTCCAATATTAATCAATAAACGGGTATCTAGTTATTCTTTGTCAGATTAGGAAATCACACTTATTTCCTAGCAATTAATCAACCTAGTAAGTATTTTTATTGTTTTTTGGACATCTCTGCAGTGGGTTATTTAAAGTGTTTATGCTTATGTTATTGAAAACATTTTTATTCATAGAATTGAAAAATAAATTTAAATAAATAATGAATGTTATGAGATTAAAATATCTTTAATTGGTTAAAAGTTTACTTTGTTAATGAATAGTCTACGATTTTTATTCTTTTACATGTTATTCAATGCTGAATTATTGAACAACGAAAACTGGAATGGAAATTAGAATAGACTATTCTTATTTTTAAAAAAAAAAGTATGATAGTTTGTAATATCTAAAAATGATAATTTCCTGATATGAATCATAATTTAATAAAAATTAATTCATTTGATCTCTTAAACAACTGTATATATGTATATATTTTGATATACACATGTATGTATATTATATACATATAAAGTAATGGTTATGTATTTATATCATTCAACTATTGTAGCTCTGATGAAGACTGCAGGATAGTCGAAACTGTAAAAAAATTTTGCATTAAAGTGTATATGAGAAGAGTTATTATAAGCAATATATATGAAGAAATGCAAAGAAAATAAAGGAGAAGAATAAGAGTATATACTTCTGACTTTTCTGATTATTGGTTAATGTCAGTGAAAAGTATTGAAACTAAGGCTATCATTGACAATACTATTATAATGTTGATTGGTTTCTAAAACTAACATAATTCTGGAGGGAAAAGGGTGGATTACTACATTTAATGAAGCTGTTGAAAGTAAACTGAAAAGTTTGTGGTCTGCTTAGTTTGTTTATTGAAAGCTTTGTTCAGTTTTTTAAATTGTGTACTTACTTATTTTGATGCTATATTTTGACTACTTTGCAGTTTAAATCTTCTAAATAATACATTTGAAAAATTAATAATGGCTTTATTATCTGATAAATTATTTACCAAGGCAGAGTGACAACCAAACTAAAGATTTCCTGATTGACTATCATCCAAATAAAATTTAGATTTCATATTATATGCTATTTAAATGATGGGTATTATTTATTTGAATTATCCATTGGTTTTATTCATTTTCCATCTATTGATATTGTGGCACTTTCATAGAAATGACATTAGATGTTTGATTACAAATAATTTAATAGGCTTAACGTTACTAAATAAAATAAAAATTTAAAAATAGGAAAAGCTTTGAAATTTAGTTTGATTGATATATGCTTTATATAACAGACATAGACTAGTGACATTCTCTACAGAAGAATTTCCCCCAATTCCTTTTAGCTACACTAAGAGTAAATTTTTTTAATAGTTCAGATATTTTAATTTATTTGTAACTTAGCATATTAATAATTTAACTATACATATACTTATATTGCAGTCATACTATTGTGTGGCACTTAGATGTGAACCTTTTTCATGTTGGTCATTCTGAAGCATCTGAGATGTGGAGTTTGGAAAGAAATGAAATTGGTTAACTGAAGAGAAAGAAAATCAAGTGTTGAGGTCTTGAATAGTCTGGGGAAATTGGACAAAAAAACTGCATTAGTCTGAGACATAGACATAATAAAAAATTACTGAAGGGGGATTCAATGGTAAGGTGTTGAGATGCAAACCATATTTCACTCTTGTTAATCAGTTGTGTGCACTCATGCAGACATTTGGAGCATTTCATTTGCATGGAATCTGCATCAAAATCTTTATTATAATCAAGACAAGATGATTATTGTTTGATAGCTCATTTGTTTACATATGTAATCCAATTTATTCAAGTATAGAGTGATTTCATGTGTATGTTATAGAGCATGCTGAACATAATGGACATATAAATCATTAGCAAATTACCTATAGGATAATTTACTGCAATTTTAGCAGATACTCTGAAATCTTTTTTTTAAAAATAAAAGAATTTTTACAAATTTACATTTAACCAGACAAATTGGTAATTTTATTATCACATGACTTAACAATTTTATGGAAAACAATCATTAGACATGTCTGGCATGCTTTTGGTATAATATCATATTTATATCAAAATAAAAGATTAGTTTTTGCAGTCATAATGTTAAGAGTAAAGCAACATTACATAAATCTATATTTAGAAAAAATGTTTATTATACACAAGATTTACAGAAACTATTTAAAATATTTTACATATATCTTACAATTTGGAGTTTAATAATAATTTTGTTAACACTATGAAAAAGAAGGAAAATATATAAACTAACAAGAAATGAATTCTATGATTTTATCTCACTATTACAAATTGAATTATAATTTAATCTAATAATAGTACAGAAAAAATATAAATATCTTTTTTACATTTATTAGCAGCAGAATAAATATAAAATTTATACATATAGAAAAGGGGTGATCAAATAGAGGCCCACCAAGAATCATAAAAATCCACCTTGAACCGAAATTTCTTTCCCGTGCACGACGGAAGATTTGTCTTGTATTTTCCACTAAAATGGCCACCTCAATATCCATGCACAGTGTAGATACAATATGCAGTACTTTTCTAATTGATCTGATTAATTTCAATTTTGTCTCTGCAATAGTAAATATATAAATTTCCAACTTTAGTGAAACCATGAACCCTCCAAAAAAATGTAAAATCGGTGGTGAATGTCATTGTTTAATGAAGAGTGGACAAACAAATATTTCTTTGGTAATACAGGGAATAAAGCAGTGTGTTTATTGAGCCATGAAAAAAGATGCGGCCCTTCGCTAACTTTCACTTCCACAAAGTGACCCCCGATGAGGCCCTCCGCTAACCTCTTCTTCCATAAAGTGGCCCCCAAACAATTGCTCACCTCTAATATAGGGTATTTATATACCCCAAAAAAACTAAACCATGGTTGTGGAAGAATTTTAGAAAGGTTTAGGGTTTTTTTGGCTAGTATTATGTTATATGAATTTTTATTTATTATTAGTAGTATAAGTGTTAGGCATTATTTTATATTTATATTTTAAATACTATTACGAATGCATTTCAAATGATATATGTTTTATAAAACATTTTTAATATGGTAACTATGTTTTAATATAATAAAGACTTATTATTATTTTAATTTACATATAAAACCAAGCTAATTATTCAAATTCTTGTGGAGCATATTAATTACTTAAATCAAGAAAGTTGTATATATAATTTTTTATTTTCTGATTTTGATATATTACAAGATTCGAAATTATTCACTTTTTAAAACATTTTTCCATAAATGTTTTTAAATATAAAATGTGTGTAAATTTTGAAGCAGTGAAAATTTGATTTGCTTTTACAAAATTATCTGAGGACTATTCTAATCTACAAAGAATGGAATGATGTGTTACTTATTGGATATTTTGTTAAACGCAGAGATGAATGGGGGGGGGTGACAATTGTTTTATATAGGGTTTAGGAAGATATTGATACATTTCTGTGAGTATAATAAAATAATACTAGTATAAAATAATAATAGGAGTCACAAATCATTTTATTAGGAGGGTAATGGTGCTACTTGAATTTAGAAAGGATAGCCATTCAAAACTTGACACAATGTACAAAATCCTTTTGGGATGATACTGGAATTATTTTTCAATTGGTATACACCAATTGGATATTTAGATAGAATTGGAAGGTAAGAGAACTACAGATATCGTTTTTTTTTTATAGTTTAATATTGAAAACTTCTTAGATATTTGAGATTTGTTAATCGTCTGCAGAAACACCTGTGGTGAAAATCACATCATGAAAATAGATTATCATATGATTGGTCTTCACCATAGCATATTACAAAAATATATTTAATTTGCAACTTGATTTCATTAAAAAATAAATTCTTGCTTAGGATAAAACTTAAATTTTTTTTTTTTTTTTGGAATGAAGATATTTTCAAAAAATATGTATCACATGTAAATTAGATGAAAATAATTCTAAACAGAAATTTAAAAATATTTGTACTTTGGTTTCATAGTACAACAATAATTTATCCACCTGGGTTCAAATCCAGTTAAGGTAAATTTGGACATTTTTTCTAGCGCTAATCAGTCGTAGAATTTTTTTTTTTTTTTTAATATATTGCAATAGCGAAGCAGATCAACATGTAATATTTGACAGTAAATGCATGTTTAGCCTTTCTTAGTCAAAGGGTTAAATGATGGGGGGGGGGGGAGGGTACCTTATCATCCAGAAATTGGTAAGACTGATGATTAATGCCTATTTCTTCGTTGTTTATGTATAGGAGGTCTTAAAGAAATTAAAGTAGCGGAAAGTGTATAATTCCTTAAATCTCTGTCAAAAATATGAAAAAAATTATTTATGATCATTTATGATTTTAGGTTTTATACTAACTATATTTACTTTATTATAAGAAATTCGGTTCTGATATTTTATTTATGAAGATATAATTCAAATAAAAGCCTTGAACCTCAAACTGCATATAATGCACTATGATTTATAAGATTTTAATCCAGTTGCGTCTTTTCACACTTGCGCTGTGCAAGTGTGATTAATTCACTTTTTAGAATACACATTGAATTTTAATTTGTGAATGAGCTGATGGGTCTAAGGTTATCATTATAAATGAGTCCTACAAGTTGTCTACAAGACAAATTATTATGGCTTATATTTAACAAATAGATTATAGATTACTTGAGAAGTGATTCAAAATTTAATTCTAATAATTTTTCAGTACTAATTGGATATTTCTTTTATGCAACTAATCCAAGCATTAATATTACTTAAACAACGTCATTTCACTATATAATAATATTTATATGTGTTTTATTTTAAAATATTTTTATTATTTGATTTTAAATACAGAGATGTTAATAGTATGTGGATATGCGGGCTTACATGAGTATATACATGCTTATAAAACAGATGAAAGGGTAGATAAATATTTTTACGATTCGCAAAGAATGCGTAGGATTCATATTTCAGTTTATATTGCATGCCATTATGTTTAAACAAATAAAACGGTGCTTATGTAGATCAGATCTGCTCAACTTTTTTATAAATGGGAGTTCCTTTTTTTTAATAGAACAATCTAGTATAGGAATGGTGACCCAGTGGCCTTAAGGCCACATGTCGTTTTTTTTAAATCTTATGCAGCCTTACCCATAATTTTAAATTTGCATTGCAAAATTAATTTATTACAAAATACATGTGGCACCATCGACTGATGTTATCAACTTTGGTTGAATCTCAATCACAGCCTTTCCCTGTGGGACACAGGGTTACTTCTTACATTGAGGTTAAGTTAACATAAATTTAATAATACATTAATCATTGACCAGAAAGTTGAATGAAGAAAAGAGAACATTTAATGTTCAGTGGGAGCTGGATTATTTATTTATTTCCATAAAAGATAAAATGGTGTGTTTGTTGAATACAGTGTTAACAAGTTTTTAAAAAATGTAATGCAAATCAAACTATACTGCAAAAATTGAAAAGGGGGAAACTGCATCAACAGGCGGGTTTTAGTGCTTTTATAATGAAGAATATTACTGCAATTGATGTTACACACAAATAGCATATATATACTTGGGGGAATAGGCAAACCATTAAGTGATGTAGAAATAATAAAAGAATATTGTTGAAGCAGTGGGCTATTTAGATCCAGAAAAAGTTGATAAATACAAAGAATTATCTCTTTCAAGAAGAATTATAACTGATAGCATGAATTAGCACAAAATTTGACAGAACAACTTGGCACAATAATTGAAAATAAAGATATATATTTTTCAATAGCTTTAGATGAAAGCACTGATAAAACAGACTAGACTCAAGTATTTTATTCATGTGATAACTACTTACATTGGTTTACTTGCTGGAAGAACTCATGGAATTGACTTCATTAACAACTTTAAAGAAATATGTCATCAATCAGAACTAACTTCTAATAATCTGGTCAGTGTATGCACTGATGGTGCACTTTCCATGAGAAGCAAGCAAGAAGAATTCATTTCTTCATTAAAAAAAAGAAAATTTAAATTTGGAAAAGCTAATATCATTCCATTATATATTGCACTAGCAAAATTTTTGTGTTAAATCCACTATTTTATACGCTACTATAGATAAAGTTATGGTTCTTGTTAACTTTATTCGAGTGAATGCAGAGTGCCATCTTGAATTCCAAAACATGCTTACATTAGATATATAGTGATGATTTATCCTATTATTGCAAAGTTCACTGGTTATCAAGTGGATAAATTTTGACTAAGATTTTAACTTTACAAGAACAAATTTTACAAGAAATAAGAAAAACTGTGTGAATTATTAGATGAAGAATTTTATAGAAACATATTTTTTTCTAATATTATGGCAAAGCAAAATGATTTAAATATTTCCCTGCAAGATAAAACTAAACATACATATGATGTGTGGCAAAAAATTTGGGCGTTTTTGAAGAAGTTGACACATTTCAAAACTTTGTTATCTCGCTCGGATGTATCTGAAGAACATTTCCTGCAGTTATCAAAAATATTAAGCAGAAATATAAACTGAAAACTTTGATGAATATATAGCTGTCTTGGGTTCCTTAATTGAAGAATATGTGAAAAGATTTTCAGATCTTGAAGAGCATATTTTTGTAATGAAATTAGCTTTTGAACCACATCTGATTGATATCTCAAAAATACCAATAGAACTACAAATGAAATTGAGTTAGGAGAAGATAATATTATAAAATCTCTTTTTGATAGCAAAAAAGATCCTATTGAAATATGGAAAACTTCAGTTAAATGCCCATGATTATGTCAGCATGCACACCATTTGCTTTCCTGCTTTGGAACTACTGTTGCAAATCAATATTTTCATATATGACACAAAAACCATTTAGGATCACAGATAACTGATGCTCATTTTTTTTTAAAAAAAGGCAGAGGAACTTTGAGAAAGCTCCGATGAAGACTGCTGGACAGTAGAAACTGTCAGCAAAATAAAGAAGTTTTATTTAAAAAAAATTTGCATTAAAGTGTATATGAAAGAAGATGTTATAAGCAATATGTAAGATCAACTTAAGTTACGAGCTTCGAAGCTAGAACCAAATATTTAATTACTTGCAAGCAAGAAATAAATGCAAAAGTCTTATTAATTTACATTATTTTATAAATCTAAATAACTGAAACACAGGCTTATCATATACCTGTGTCTATATATGTAATATATAGGGTATATGCGCACAGACTTTCACATGACCCACCACTCTCCATTCTATCTCATAACACATACACTTAAACACATATATGTTGAAAAGATAAATAATCACCAATATATGTATTTCATGCTAAACCAGCAATCATCAGTTGGACCAGAATACCATCTCTACACATATATGCTATAAGTGCTCAGGTATATATTAAGATAACCAATCTTTATACTTTAATGGACAGGCTTCAATCTACTCCAATCAACCATCCATCCAATTGAAAGTCTGATGATGGAATGCCCAAAGGCCACCCTGAGGCAGAGATTCTTGTCTATGCTCATATACCCTATATAATTATATATAGACACATGTATATGATAAGCCTGTGTTTCAGTTATTACATTGTAGAGATGTCTGCCCATCCCATATATTAAATGGATTATGTCCTGTACATGAAGGGTCAGATTGACTTTAGGTCAACATGAGTGTGACAAGAATCTCAGTGTGGCCTTTGAGCATTCCATCATCAGATTTTCAATTGGATGGATGGTTGGGAGTGTGGAGTGGATTGAAGCCTGTCCATTAGAGTATGAAGATTGGTTATATTAATACATATCTGAGCACTTATTGAATATATGTGTAGAGATGATAATCTGGAGCAACTGGTGTTTGCTGGTTCAGCATGAAATATGTATATTGGTGATTATTTATCTTTTCAACATATATGTGTTCAAGTGTATCAGTGTTATGAGATAGTGTGGAGAGTGGTGGATCATGTGAAAGTCTGTGCTCATATACCCTATTACATATATAGACACAGGTATATAATAAGCCTGTGTGTTTCAGTTATTACATAGTAGAGATGTCTGCCCATTCCTTGTATATGCCTGTGTGTTTCAGTTATTACATAGTAGAGATGTCTGCCCATTCCTTGTATATGTATTAAGTGGATTATGTCCTGTACATGAGGGGTCAGATTGACTTTAGGTCACCATGGGTGTGACAAAAATCTCAGCCTCAAGGTGGCATTTGAGCATTCCATCATCAGATTTTCAATTGGATGGACAGTTGAAGATTTGGGGTGTGGATTAGTTTGAAGCCTGTCCATTAAAATGTGAGGTTTGGCTATCTTAATATATATCTGAGCACTTATTGCATATATGTATAGAGATGATAATCTGGACCAACTGATGATTGCTGGTTTAGCATAAAATATGTATATTGGTGATTATTTATCTTTTCAACATATCTGTGTTCAAGTGTATTAGTGTTATGGAATAGAGTGCTGGGTCATTGAAAGTCTGTGCTCATATACCCTATATATTATATATATGGATATAGGTATATATGCCTATATTTCAGTTATTACAATAGATATAGTAAATATAAAAATAAATTAAGTAATGTTAGACTTCATAAACTTTAATGTTTGCAGGAATGAAACATGAACCTTCTGCAATTTTACTACTGGTAATATATAATATTTCATAATTTAACCATGTAAACACTTGCTAAAACAGAAGCATATGTGAAATGGCAAATTAGTTATAAGTAGCCCATTTCAGGCTAAATATCTTTAACAGCTTTTCAAAAAAGAGGATTGAAAAAGAATGTATTACTAATAAAGCTTGCAAACTACTAGATGATAATTTTCTTTATCATTTTTCTATCTTTGATTTATCTTATATCTAAGAATAGCTATATATATATGTATGGACAATGAAACCTTGATCATTCATTATATATATATCAGTTTTCTGAATTCATCATTAAATTTACAACCATAGAAATATATATGTGTCTGCCTTTTTTTTGGGGGGGGGGATCTATTTTTGACAAATTACAGTTAAGATGCAATATTTCTCACAATTTTTTTTTTTTTAAGTTTAAATCAATATTTTTATTTCATTAAAAAAATGACAGTCATTTCTTCTCCATCTTTTGTAATTCTTATGAGTCAGAAATATAGATAATTGTTTCTTTTACTTCAGAAAAAAATAATTTCATTTCAACCTTTTTTTATTTTGCTACAAGTTTAAAAAGATTTTTTTTGTTTTGCTTGTTTACAACTTTGTGATAAAAATCTTAACATTTTCAAAGATAATTAAAGCATTAGAATTTGTTACAAACAAATAATTGTCAATTTAACTTTTTTATATAATAAACTAATAATTAATGATTAGGTAAAACTTTAAAAAAAATTAGTGATTATGTGTAATTCACATTAACTCCAGTTTTATAAATAATATGTAGCTTTTATATTAAAGTTGTGTCTATATTATATATATATATATATATTGGTATGGAAGTATAGGGGTAACAGGGAGATGGGAAATATTTCCACATATTACAAATATAAAATAAATGAATATGAAAGCAATGACTATAAATTGAGCACAAGAGCAAAAGCATTTAATAAAGATAAGCTATATTAATAGTATTTCCCAGCATTAAACAAGAATAATCAAATCAACAGTCATGCTTTGTGACTTGATCCAAAAGTGATACTTTATAAACAGGCTAATTGTCTAACCATTGCCAAATCTATGGCATTATACACAAACAATTATTTGGTTGCACATATATTAGTGCTAATCTATCACTTATAATAAAAAATGCTGGGATATGCTTTGTCCATATGGTACCATGAGTATATACATGGTCCAGAATTATCATCTAGATGTCCACATACAAACTATGTCCATATAATTAATCATTATTGCTCTTAAGAGCTCACTCAAAATCATAAGACTAAGAACACTGTACAAGAAGAAATAAAATGTATAAGATTACTCTATATTAATTTGAATAATTTTACTGGGCTAATTTAAAAATCCTTAAAATATTGCCATTATAAAATCAAGTCACATATTACCAATTCATAGAACAGATAATTGGAAAAATAAAGACTAACTTATTTTTTAAAACAATTCTTTAATAAACTAACTGATAAATTAATTAGGACATTTTTTTTAAAAAATGAATATATTTCCAACTCTCATATTTTATTTAAAAAAATATTTGTTATAACAAATATGATTACCCAGTTGATTTTTTTAATAATTAAATTAATCAATCTACTTTCATGAAGTTATTTTCTTTTTAGTAACTTTAGCTAAAAAGTACCTTTCAACAAAAAGAGATAAGGAAATTATAGATTAGCTAAAACCCTTTTTATAATTTTGGAGGGGGAAATAATATAAAGAGAAAAAACATTTCAGTAAAATAAAAAAACAATAAAATTATTAATTATTACTTAATTATCTATAAATGTATTTATAATGTGCCCATTAAAATATTTTTACCATGGATTTATTTTTCTTTTGAGTCCTTGTACTTTTCAGTTTTTTTTTTGTTGGCATCCACTGTAAGCTTCACCACTAATACCTTTCCAACATAATGTACATAGTTATATTTTACATGCTTGCAATAGAATATTTTCAGTATGAATTTATCCATTTTTAAAAAATTAATTTCCAGATCAGCTCTTGGATAGAAATCAGGCTTGTTACATCTAGGGGTATTTTGATTTTTTACATTTTTCTAGTGCACAGGTTACAGAATGAGATTGATGATGTTCAGCTTCTTGCTAAAACTGCACTTGATTTTCTTTAACTCCATTTTAAAAACTACTTTTTTATAACTGAACAGCTTCTGTTTTCTTCAACAGCTGAATCCAGAACTCATTGCTGCTACTGACTTATTTAAAACAGCTGAGTCAAGAATGACTTTCAGAGGACATTTACTTTCCCACATTTGTTTTTGAAACAATCCTGTATCCATTGAATCATAAGTTGTCTCCCACATAACCAAATTAAACACTAACCAATTGGTTTATTTTTACAAACTGATTGTTTAATTTTTTTTAATTAAAAAAATACCTTGTAGTTGTTTTTTCTTTTTCCAAAAGTAAGATAATCTTTTAATTACACTGATTTGTTAAACACTACTTATCATTTTGTTAAGAGATAAAAAGAAAAGAAAAAAAACTCTGATTAATTAAAACAAAATTTAACAAAACATTAAAATCTTTTTTTTTTACTCTTTTCTTTTAAAACTTTATTTAACTCTCTGATTATTATTTTTTAAAAGTTAAAATTAAAAATTTTCCATAAACTTACTAAAGAAAAAAAATTTTTCTTAGTACTTTTTTTAATTAAAACTGGTAAATAATTAAAATTACTGAAGAGAGAGTGTAAAAAAATTATTTATTTGATCTATAATTTTCTCTTTTTTACAACTCTTAACAAAATGTAATATTTTTCATAAAATGTTTTGGAATTATCATATCAGTTAAGAAATGAAAAATATTTAAATAAATCAAAGTTTAAATATTATTTCCCCATTATTTAAATACATGTTTAATTTTTATAAGTTTATAATATTTGATATGGCCAGAATTGGCTACTGTCTATAATATTACAATATATATATATATTAAATTGAAGATTTTCATGGACTATAGGCATAAATAAAATATAATCCAGGTACATCCATATATGATTTATTAAAATATACATATATATATATAACCAATGTTTTGACTAGGTCATACTGGTTATTAACTGAATAACAAATATAAAACAATAGTAGAGGTAATATAAACATTGATTGTATTAATAGAAAATAGAAATAATTATTATGGGAAGTTATGTTATATTAATGATTTTTTTATTTATTTCAAATAGAAGATAATTTGCATGTATCATTATATTTGTTGATACATTCTGGCCTTTTAATGATAATAACTTCTCTGATCTGATACTGTTGGAGAGTGTCACATCTGGATAGTATTAGTAAAATCAATACTATGATCTGAATCCATGTCATGAAGAGGATGCTGATGATGAATGTTT
This sequence comes from Epiperipatus broadwayi, assembly GCA_028023455.1. Classification (NCBI taxonomy): domain Eukaryota; kingdom Metazoa; phylum Onychophora; class Udeonychophora; order Euonychophora; family Peripatidae; genus Epiperipatus; species Epiperipatus broadwayi. The sequence continues at coordinate 10,596,429 of JAQFVV010000020.1, read as the reverse complement.
TTTTATTTAAAAAATGAGTTTTTTGTAAAGCTTTCTATGTAAGCAAGAGTAATCATCACATCAATGCCAGAAGAGATTAACATATTAATTAATGCAGTTAAAGAACATTCATCATTATCAGCACTATCTCCTCATGCTATATGTATGGGTCATAGTATTGATTTTTCTAATATGAAAATACTAGCCAGATGTGACACTCTCTGCCAATGTTGGATTAGAGAAACCATTGAGATATTTAAAAGGCCAGAATATATCAACAAACATGGTGATACATGTAAATTACCTTCTATTATGGAAAAAAAAATTTTTTTTAAAAAGTCATTAATCTAAAATAATTTTGCATAATAATTATTATTTCTATTAATAGAACATTCATTATTGTTATACTTCAATGTTTACAGTGCCTTTACAATTATTTTATATTTGTTACCAATTAATGACCAGTGTGATCTGGTTGAAATGTCAATTTATATATAAATATTTTAATAAATTATATACAACCCTGATTATATTTCATTTATATATATATATATAGAGAGATAGATAGATAGATAGATAGATAGATAGATAGATAGATAGATAGATAGATAGATAGATAGATAGATAGATAGATAGATAGATAGATAGATAGATAGATAGATAGATAGATAGATAGATAGATAGATAGATAGATAGATAGATAGATAGATAGATAGATAGATAGATAGATAGATAGATAGATAGATAGATAGATAGATAGATAGATAGATAGATAGATAGATAGATAGATAGATAGATAGATAGATAGATAGATAGATAGATAGATAGATAGATAGATAGATAGATAGATAGATAGATAGATAGATAGATAGATAGATAGATAGATAGATAGATAGATAGATAGATAGATAGATAGATAGATAGATAGATAGATAGATAGATAGATAGATAGATAGATAGATAGATAGATAGATAGATAGATAGATAGATAGATAGATAGATAGATAGATAGATAGATAGATAGATAGATAGATAGATAGATAGATAGATAGATAGATAGAGAGAGAGAGAGAGAGCGAGAGAGTGGCCCATATTTTGCAAATATTAAGAATGGTTTTGAAATAAAATCTGAATTATCCCTAAAACTAACAATCATTAAATTGCTGCCTGTGTATAATTTTAATCATCATTTTTACATATCTACTGTTTATTTTCATTGATTCATTGAAAAATTGTGGATCAAGAATTCTCTGCACACATATATATGTATATAATTATTTCAACAAATTTCTGCACTCTCTTGATAAATATAATTTAATCTTTTACATTACATAATTATGAATTAAATAATAAACATATTCTCATCAGGTATACTGGAGATTTGATTATCTGTAATTATATTGGAATAGTAGCAATAACTTTATTTTTTGTAGTGTAACAAATTGATCAATATTAATGTTGAATATATTTATCAATTTAAATCATGCTTGTAAAAAGTGCTGAGATTGAATCTGGCATGTGATTATTAATTACATATTTAATCTGTATTTATAATGTGTAAAGTTGCAAGAGATATAGTAGAATTATCTCGACTTTTTATAGTATGTGTTAAATGTTGTGAAACTATTTTAGATATTATATTTATTTAGGATCATGACGTATAAAATTCATATTATAAACAAATTTTCATGAAACGACTATTAACATAATATAATATATTGCTACTCTAACATGGTTATGGTGTTCAAATCTTTTATATACCTGGTGAGATATTTGAAGGCACTCTTCATATACCTGGAGCCTAATTGTAAATATAGGGGATTTGAACTCAAATCTTCAAGCACCTTTCAACCATCCACACCATCTCATATCACTGATGCACATGATCACAAACATGTAGAAAAGATCAATAATCATTAATATCTGTATTTTGTGCTGAATGAGCACTCATCAGTTGGTCCAGATTATCATCTCTCATACATATATATAAATATATATGAGATGATAATCTGGACCAACTGATGAGTGCTGGTTCAGCATGAAATATGTATTTAAAAATGATAGAATTGAAGAACTTATTAAAACCACTAGTTGTAAATGAATACTCTCACTCTCAAACACAAGATAAAGTCTTTATGAAAATAAGATAGAATGAATTATCTATCTTTTCAACCCAAACGTTTAAGTATGTGCCAATCTTAAGTGTTTGGAGATGAGAGTGTGAAAATATTAAGCAGTCACTTTAAATTACTTCATTATGCTTGAATGAATGACGCTTACGAAATTATTTAAAATTTACTATATGTCATTCTTAATAATAAAGTAATTTAAAGTGACTGCTTAACATATTCACGCTCTCATCTCCAAACACTTAAGATTGGCCCTTAAATATTTGGATTGAAAAGATAGATGATTCATTCTATTTTTTCATAAAGACTTCATCTTGTGTTTGAGAGTATTCATTTACATATAGTTTAAAATCTGTAAAGCGCATGTGCATTAACCTGATCGCTAATTTACAATTACAATTTATTAACATAGCGCTATATAAATAAATACCTTATTATAAAACCACTAGTGTTTTTTTCTTTATTGGAATCTTTATAATTTCTTTTTTTATATATTTTATTTGTTTTTTAAAAAAATCATATACTAATTAAATAAATTGGACAACATTAATTATTTTATTTTTCTTGATATAACTAAATAAAAAGCATTTTATTTCATTTGTGAAACAGATCAGCATAGATAACAGTTATGGGAAATCTAAGTTTTGATTTAGTGATAAATATAATTTATTTAGTAGTGTTTTTACATTTTCTGTAATTCCTGATGTCCGATAGAAAACTATATAAGATGTTTAAATCATTGCAAAAATACTGATTTAAGTATGTCTAAAATATTTAACTCGGTTTTTCAAAGTTTGTTATTGTTTGGAAAAATATTAATAAATAATTTTATTGTCTATAGTTTGGTCCTGAATACTGAGTTTTTTAAAACTCTGAAAAAATGTTATCTGCTGCTGTTTAAGAGCAAATTTAAGTTTTGGTTTGAAGAAATAAAATAACACTTCATAATAGCAATAGAACGGGAGCTATGATATCTACCCATAAGTAAATTAGCTCTTGCTTTTCATACAAGATTTTATATAGATACAAATTCACATTATTACTATTGTATTAAAATGGGGAAAATTCTCCATACAGTAGTGCCAACTAGAGTAATCAATGGATGCCAGAAGGCTTGTGCATAAAAACCTTATCTGGTGCTTACTCATCCAATATTTCCAGACTAGTTTCTGGCTTGTGGCCTTCGTCAGTGAGGAGCTTTGGATCTGAGTGCACTGCACCTAGATCTTAGGATCTAATGCAACCCTCCAGCAGCCACCTTTTATTTCTATTTAACTACAAAACTATGAGAATAAAATTGAAAACAATAATATTTTCAATCTAAGCTCAATAGCTTATATAGTCATATGGGTCTGAACCCAGTTCAGTACTTATACATTTTGGTGTCTTTGGCTCTTTAACAAACATAGTCACCACTATTCTATTAGGCAGAATTGGTATTAAACCACTAAACATCACATGATCACTATTTCTTATGCTAGCACATTACTGTTATTAAAACAGGTTGCATTAGATCCTAAGATCTAGGTGCATTGCTCTCAGATCCAAAGCTCCTCACTGACGAAGGTCACAAGCCAAAAACTAGTCTGGGGATATTGGATGAGTAGGCACTAGATAGGGATTTTATGCAAAAGCCTTCTGGCATCTATTGATTGCTCTGAGTGGCACTACTGTTTGGAAAGTTTTGCCTGTTTTAATAACAGTAATATGCTAGCATAAGAAATGGTGATCATGTGGTATTACTATAGTATATGGTAAAGATTAATCTTATCATAATAATATTTTATTGATACAATTATGTTTCATTAATTATTTATATTTTATTAACACAATTAAACATTTATAATGAAAAAAGGAAATTTAACAAACAGTAATACAATAAAATAACGCCAGTAGATATCTTCTCCATAAATTTATGCAGGCAAAAAAACATATTTTTTTAACTAAAAAAAAAAGTATATTATTTGAAATATTGTACTTTTAATGTATTTAAAATAATGGAGAGAGAAAGACATGTTAAATTATTATTCAACTTGAAAAAAGGAAAGTTACTTTCTGCTAATAAATGAAAGGTTTTTTTTTTTTAAAAAAAAAAGTAAAATTATTTTCCAGATAAAAATAAGTTTAAGCGAAGTATTTTTCTCTTTCTAATAAAAGATACTTTTAAACTGAATTATTTGTGACTTTCTGCATATATAGCATATAATATTACAATTCGATCTACAAAGGTATTACTTTTGTATAATTTTGATGATGATTTACCACCTTTTAGATAAATATATCAATGTTATTAACTTTATTAAGCCACAGATTATTATATAAATTTTAAACTCAAAAATCCATCGAAATATCTTATTAATGCATATCAATTTTAATTTTTCTTTTTCAAACATATAATAAAATATGGTGCACAAATATTGAACAATGATGAAGTTGTTTGATCATAGCCAACTTATGAAGCTTATTCAGCACATGGGATAATCGCCTTTATCTGAACTCAGTTTATATGTTTGAGGAAGAGTAATGTTACAATAAATTTGGAAATATATATCTATGTGCTGTAAATGCTCTGAAATAATTCATTTTATAGTTACATTTATTATATCCTAAAGATATAATATAATGAAGAGTATTTAAATGTTTGCTTTCTTTATATAGCTGCATAGTTATCAACAGATCAGATATTAATTAATACCAACAATATGCAGAACATAAAATAATAAATTTGTACAGTTAAGAAATTAGCAGAAATATATATATATATAAATTGAATCAATTTGATGTCCACGCAAAAAAGGCTTTCTTTGTAATTCTCAGACTCGAACAGTAATTGTTTACACATAATTTAAAAGCAGCCCTGCTACAGAGAAAAATCGGATATTGATTTAGTATGCGCTCACGGCCATTTTGAATTACAATAACTGCCCAAAACACAAGCTGTTTTGGGTGGTTCTTATAATTCAAAATTGCTGTGAGCACATACTAAATCAGTATCAAAAATCATTAAATGGAAAGTCATAATTTATATTATCAAAACAAAGTAAGGGTACAGTTTGTTTTTTTATATTTGTCTCTTTTTTTTTTTGGTTCAGTAATTTTTAAATCTGGCTAAGAAAGATCCTTTTTTATAATCATCAAAAGATTTTTTTAGCATGTGTGGTTTTTGATGTTTTGGAAGTTGTATATTATTTTTAATAAGTTTCATTTTCTTTTTCTTTCCAATCTAGATGATTTTATAGCAGTTGTTATAAAATATTTTTAAACAGAAAATAATATAAAATATTCTATTAATATTTTAAAAGATATTCATTGTATCATCTTCAGACATTTTTTGATCTGGGCGGCTTTCAACTATTGTTAGATCTATTTCAAATTTATTTTATATCATTTTGGGAGGGGAAGATCTAAAGTTAGATAAGCATGATGTGTGTAAAGCAGTAGTCTTCAACCACTGGTCTGCGGCCCGGTGCCGGGCCATAGAAGTTTTTTGCTAGTCTGCGCTAGTCTGGCAAGAAAGTTTTAATAACAAAATAATAAGATTTTAAACTTTTAATTAATGTAAACAATTTTTATTTATTTTTTTCATTACACTTTTACCTGATTAAAAAAAAAGAAACAGAACAAAATCTAATCAGTCATACATAAATTAATTTGTTTTTCTAGTTATCACAGATATTTATGGAGGGGGGGGATAGAATTAATTTTTTTATTACTTTTCTAAAAAAATTAAAAAAAAAAAAGTTTTTTATTATACAAACTCCATATATGTATATAACTTTATCTAAGGCCAAGCTGTCTACATCTTTAAGAAAATTTATCTATAGACTTCTGCTGGTCCATGAAACCTTATCCTTATTTTTGCCAGTCTACCGGTCCGCAGGTGTGAAAAGGTTGAAGACCACTGTGTAAAGAATATGCAAATTATTTAAATCCTCTGTTGTAGAAATGAAAATTTTATTTTCATTTGCAGCTGCTTTTAAATGAATATCAGTTATGAATATAAAAAATATTGAAATATCTACTAATGAAAGTTTGACACCTTTTCATTAGATGACCAAAAACATATTTTTATAAGAATTGTTCATTAAAATTGTGATAAATCATTTAAACTGGAGATAATTTGAATATTTTAATTAGCCGTGGATTACCATTAAACACCATGAAGTTTATCTTTTTTCACAATCTCCATCATGATATCAGGGATGATTTACTTTAAAACCAATTATGAAAACAGTAAATCATTGATTACTATTGGCTTCTGGTACATTGGTCTTCTGATAGAAAGGCACAGAAATATTGTTTCTCAATAAAAGCAGAAAAGAAAATATAGTAAATATATTCATATTTATATAGAGCTTGCAAATAATCTCTTAAGAAGCTTTGCAGAATATCCCAAACTCCAGCCTGGTTTCTACTATTGCCTTCCTCAGTGAGGTGCTAGGACATTCAAGCATTAGATTCTTATATTTAAAAATAGAAATTAGACTAAAACACTTTTTTTAATGTTCCCTGTCTACTACCAAAAAGGTTCATTAATAATTTATATCAAATCAATGTGCACACATATACATATTGATTTAACCCACTTAGTAACAAATTATGAGATGAGAAACATTATGCTTCTTATCCTGAATTTGAATTAAGTATTAACTTTTGTGATTCAGTTTTTTCTTTTCAATATTATATTTCCTGCAAATACATATAAATGTTTGCATAATAGTCTAAAATATATTAATATTGTTTTAATACAACAGTACTTCCATATCTCAATATCCATATTTATAGTTTTGGACGATGGATTTTTATAAAATATTCAATAAATAAAAAATAGAAATCAATAGAAAATAAATTTTAATTTTCTACATTTTAATATTTATTTTATAGTACATATGCAGACATACTTATATGTCTACATGTTTAAAATGCATATTATGATATGGTTCACTATTATCTACAAATTTAAATATAAATCACAGTTTAGAAACAAATGTCCTACTTAAAGAAAGATTCTTGTAAATTACTAAATGAAGATTTTGCTTTTTTATATTGTGCTAGGATAAATAATCTGCTTCCTAATGTTGATTATATATATATTGACAAACAAATATATATATAAACAACATTAGGATATTATATATATATATATATATATATATATATTAATTCTAATGTTTTCACGGATAAAAGATGTCATATTATAATAATATGACATATATATATTGACAAACAAATATACCACTAAAATAAATTTATTTGAATAAATCTTAATTTAACAGCTATTTTCTGAAGTTTTAGTTAATAGCTTTTTTAAAAAAATTCTCATTTAACTTGCTTAATATGTACTATTTGCATTCATATATTAAAATATAGGGGATTTGAACTCAGATTTTCAAGCACCCTTCAACTATCCATACTATCTCATACCACTGATACACATGACCACATACATATAGAAAAGATGAATAATCACCAATAGGTATTTTGTGCTAAACCACCACTCGTCAATTGGTCCAGATTATCATCTCCCACACATATATATAATCAGTGCTCAGTTTATATTAAGATAGCAAATCCTCACACTTTAATGGACAGGTTTCAATCCACTCCAACTCTTCAGCTATCCATACCATTGAAAATCTGATGATGGAAAGCCCAAATCCCATGCTGATGCCAATATTATTGTCATGCCCATGTTGACCTCAAGTCATTCTGACCCCTCATATATATGACCTTATCTGTTTAAATAGACAGAAGACAGATGGACAGAATGCAGGCTAAATTTGTAAATATTTGAAATACAGGCATCCTTCACATACCTGGAGCCTAATTGTAAATATAGTGAATTTGAAGTCAGACTTTCCATCATCCTTCAATTATACATACTATATCATACCTATATTGGTGATTATCTTTTCTACATGCATGGTGGTCATATCTATCAATGGTGTGAGATAGTATGGATAGTTGAAGGATGCTTGAAAGTCTGAGTTCAAATCACCTTTATTTACAATTAGGCTCCAGTTATGTGAAGAGTGCCTGTATTTTAAATATTTATTCATATATTAAAGAAAATATATATATATTCTGGTGAGCATATCCATAATGCAATATTCTAAAGCATGAGTAGCAGGTATATTTTCCAGTTCCAGCCAATACGTTGATTAAAATATTGAAAGTAAACGCTGATTTATTTATTATTTAAAAATACTAGCATTTATTGTAAAATATTATAAAAATAAATATCAATGACATCTCATGAAATTTGGGGTCTTTATGCAAAATCAAAAAAGATGCATTTTAGAATTTATAACATATATCTATAAAACAAAAAAACACTATATTAATACATAATGGGTTACATTATATGCTATTTACTGCCATCCTTTAATGATCAATTCTCAAAGAGCTCCTAAATACCCAGGAGTCCTTGCACATTGCCTGGATTGTTTTATAATTGCTATGACATTGTTAAATACATATTGTCATAATTATAAAATGTCAAATAAATTTAAAATTTTTAAAACAAAGTTTGATGAGAATCCACAAATTAGAGTTTAATCATTTTAATAACCTATATAAAAAGATATCAGTAATAGCCAATTATTTTTTTAACTTTATTTTTGAATAAATCTAAACAGTTTGATATTAGTAATTCAATTTATTCTGTCAAGTGCAGATTAAACTGGAACAATATATATATATATTCTGCCCTCCTCCTCCGTCCACGTCCTCTCCATAAAATTTCATATATAGTGTTTAAAATATATTCCGGGTTCTAGCTCAGTTTAACAAATAAATAAAATGAAATATCCAGCATTAATTAAAATGATTACTGGTTCTAACTTTTAAAATACAAATACAGTTATATTTGTAAATGAATTAATAAATATTTATTATTTTCATGAGACATGGAGTGACGACACGGAGAACGAGATAGACTACATTGAGATATTATCCACCTGATACTATCTCAATGGCATAAGAACACTATTCCCCCTTTTACTATACTAAATAACTAACTTATAGTATTCTTACGACTTTCTAAGCTCTTTTCATTACGATTAAAATAATAATCATGTCTTAATATTCTTTGTAATAATAATCTAGCTCAATTAAATAAGATTAAGTAAATAAATAGAATAAATAAAATAAAATAAAATCTCAGATTCATAAATTGTATTCTAACTGATTTAAAATTACGGTAGTAAACTATGAAAAGGGAATTTTATGTCATAAATTCACTACGCAGCAACTAACAATAATAAATAATAATAATAACAACAATAGTATAATATAATCTTATTACTTCCTAAATGAGATAAATAATTACGTACGTGGCAGTATTTTAATAATCCGACAACAAAATACGTGTGGCAACATTAGCATATAATTTATTTTAATATTGTGGCAACCAACTTATGACCAATAAATGATATAATTATGATCTTTTAATTTTATCATACAAATAAACTTTCAAAATTATTATAACACTTTTATGTTTACCTATTTTGTGCAAAACTATATGTCTGTTTCAATTATAAATGTGTATTGTGATATCATGCATCCATGTGGAGAAATAATAACAACGAAGACATAAAGCTTTATAATAAATTTACAACAAAGTTTATTAATAACATAAACAAAAAAAAAACACTATTTTACATTATGTACATTGGATATCCTTACTCTCCTATCACAAAATTATTTTACTAGTTTATACAATAAAACCAAACTTCTACTTATTTTTCTAGTTAATTCCTATCTTTTAAATACTTAAGAAAGTACAGTATTATTATTATTGGATTTCTTATTTTAGTTTAACTTGTTACAAAATGTATTTATTTATGATTATCACTACTACTTTGTATCCCTACTATTTTTTTTTTTAAAATTATATTTTTATAAAATTACATTCGTAGTAAACATTCTACAAAATCATAAAACTCTAATTTTATATTAGTTATATAGAATCCTACAGATTCAAAAACATTTTTCTACATTTGATATTACGTTTTATTGTTCACTATACAATGCTTATTAATCTAATAGACTCATTCAAGCCCTGCTTCGGATGGTAATTACAATTATTAACACACCATGCACAAATATATGTGTCTATTACACATTATTGAATTATTTCTTAACAAACATGCAATATTCATTTTCTAAATATTATTATAAAAAATATTCAAATTTTATTATCTCTTAAAAAAAAAAACTTTGTTTTAGATTTCTCTTTTAAAAATCTGATATTCGTTTCCAAATGGGTTTTAAACTGTATTATATGATTCTTTCTCTCTTTATGATTTTTGTACTTTCACTTTTAAAATTACACAATTCTAACACATTCCAGTAAATAAACTATTCTTACTTAACGATAACATACCCTCAGTTCTATTTTATGCATTATTTCTGTATAAATATCTTTCTGACGATGCAGATTCACGAAATATGGATAGCGAAAATAGATGCACAGGATCAAAACAACTAGAATATTATCCGTCATAAACCTTGACAATAATGGCACAGTGAATTAAAACACTACAGAGGAGTGACCTTTGTCTGTCTACCCACCTCTATTATAGGAGTGATGCTAAAGCTATTTCTTCAGCTTTATATAACTTCAAAGAGTTTAAAAGATACGTAAAGACACTGTCCAAAATATATGTGTTCAGTGATAGTGCTTAGTTAGCTATACTGAAATCACACAAACTAACTATGATCCACATACTTTATTTTTCTTATTTCTTAGCAAAACATCATCTTGGTTTCCTCTACACTAGTATTACCAAGTCACTATCTGATCTTATTTCTCTAGATTTTTCTATATAGTACATCGACAAATTCTTATCTGCCTTTCTAACAATAATAAAATTCATTTTATTTCAAAACTATACAGCTGTTCTCTAAGAAAATCTTTTACTACTTTTCTCGTATATTTATCATATACAAACTATTTTAAAATATCTAATACTTTGTTACATGAAAGTTCAAAAGAATCACACAATTGTTTTGACAACTTATACTATTAATTATACTTGAAATAACTTATTGCATGCATATTTAAAAATTATTCTTATCTCAGAATATGTTTTAATGTTGTATAAAATGTGTACTTATAAATTTAAAACTTTCACACATCATTCTCAATCAATAGATGATCTAAAAAAAAATACATTATGCATTATGAATAAATACCAAAATTACCAAAACGATCTTGATCTTCTCGATCGTGTTCTGTAGGCTTCACCATTCCATTAATTCTTGTAGATATAAAAATTCCATACATACTTTTTATTTTTAAAACAATATTTCTATCATTCTATTAAGCTATTATATTTAAATCTCATTATTATTAAATTTATGTTTATATGTTTTCCCTAATCTAATATAGCATTTTATATTTAAAATAAATTAATAAAATATTTAAATTATATTTACGATACTTCTTCACCAGACTTTCTTGAACTGTTCATATTTAAGCTAAAAAAAAAAAATATTTTATTTCTTCTTTTAGTCACTTAATGTTCTATTTTAAAGTAAAACACTAGCTCTGTTTAATAAATCTTCATCGACGACAATCCTTGGTTTTTCACAATATTGTATACAATTATTAATTCATGGCATTCTCTTTTACTATTGTCTGCTAATATTTTCCCGCGCAACTTTTTCTGATGCATCTTGTACGTACTTTTATTTAAATCTTCAATAAAATTTCTATTTCCATGGATCCATTTTCATTTAGTAATTTAATTTTATCTTTTCCAAATCAATTATTTCTTCCATTGAATACTTTATAATATTTTTAAATTAGATAAAGTTTTTCGGCTCCTTTCCATAAAATCCATAATAGCACTTTCATTTTAGTCTTTAACTTTTTTTCTTTATTTAAAATTCTGGGACTATATTTTTAATAATGTTTTCCTTTAAAAGATCGACCTTTTTTTCTTCATCATTATTTTTCTTTATAATAAACGCATATTAAATTTTTCCATAGAGAAGAATAAAATAACTTTAAAGTAGCCTTATAAATTTTGCGTCATAATTTTTTCCTGACGACATGTAACTTCTCCTTTAGGTTTTCATATAGCGTCCAAATTATATTTCTTTGAGTGACAAAATTAAGTTTCTGGTTGAGCATAAATAAAGCTGTATTAAGACAATTTCCAAATATTTCTCCTTCGGTAATAAATTTAGATATTTTCCCTTGTACTTCCATCTCTACTGTAGGTTATTTGGTCAAATTCGAATAAATTTCCCTGGTAAGATAACTTTTAAAATTAGCAATCCATATCGATACAGTCAAAATATATTATATGTTACAGAAGAACTTTTTTAAAATAAATACAAATTTTAAATTTATATCACTTTTCCAGCTACGGTGTTATCAGCTAAAAAATGTGTTACTTTCTCTTTCACTTACACATTCCTTCTCCTCGCTCTGTATAATTCCTATATTCTGTCTGCTAATTTACCTCCGTTGATTGGTTAATAACTTTATTTTAGCGCGAACAAATTTATCCATTTTAGTTTTATAACAGAATAGACGTTTAAAATAAAGAATTGATGACGTCATGTCTCAAAATATTATTTAGACTATATTTTTAAATTCAATTTTAATTTTACCAAAATTATTTAAACTTTAAAAACAATTATTAAAACAATATTTAATATTTTAAACTTTTACTTTAATGATCGATGGCAATTATATTTAGTTTCAAATTCACAAACTTTTATTATTATTTTAACAAGCGTGTGTGTGAAGGTATATAATATACAGTCACGTGTTTACTAACTTTATCAAATGATTTTTTATTTACGTCTCGGTCTAAATTACCAAAACTGATATATTTTTATAAAAATTTGGAAAATAATTTTAAAATGTTGAACTAAATATAACTCTCACCATCCCAAAGCTTATTTTAAAATATACTCTATTAAATTTGACTATTAAATATAATTATAACACTACATATGGCATTTATTTAATTTATTAGTTTTAAAATATTATATTCAAATTATTAATATGATTTTAACTATCTATAGCTGTATTATTTTATATGGCCAGCTTTTACAACCATAAGCAAGAATATAATCAAGCTTTATTTAACTGTTTTCTTTTAAAATAATCTATTACATTTTTATATACCAGGTATTTTCAGCTTTAGATTGTACTATAAAATCTAATTATCCTATTATTATTTATTTATCCTACAAACATATCTTAAAATTTAAAATTTTTTAGTAATTGACCTCTCTACCTTACTATGACCTACAGACAAGGGCACAATATATATATATATATTATTTTGTCAATGATATCGTTTCAACTAAATTTTCAGTATATAGAACTATTATTTTACCTCATTTATTGCACGAAAGTGAACATTCTGATGCCTTATCAATATAATATACTGACATTAGAAATATTTTAATCAAGATTGATCTGTAAAATTTTAAAAATATAATAGCAATCCTACAGTTATAGACGCATTACTAAAGAAATAAAAGATATATGTATTAACGAAGATATTATCATATGTAAGGAAGATAAAGGTTGTAAATTTGTGGTTATATATAAAAATGAATATATAGATAAAATAGAATGTGAAATAAAAAAAGAAGGTTATGATGTTTTAAATAAGGATCCTATTGGACGAATAAAGGGTAGATATATAAAATTATTGATAAAAATGAGGGATAATAATGTTATTGATATGAAAAAATATAGATCTTTATACCCTTCATCTTTTGAAAACCCTTATGTTTTTGCTAAAATAAAAACTCATAAAGATAATAATCCAATTAGATTATTATTTAATTTTAGTAATTTTATATTACAAAAGTTTAGTAGTTATTTAAATAAATGGTTAGCAGAAATATTAGGTTACGGTGAATATTGTATTAAAAACACAGACGATATAGTATATAAATTAAATAATATACAGGTAAATAGATGTAATAGCATTTTTGTAATGGACATTGAAAAAATGTACCCTAGTATCCCAAGAATAAAAAGTATTGAAATATTAATAAAGAAATTGTATGGAAAAATTAAGGATATGAAAATAGTAAAAATAATTGAAGAATGTTTAATGTTAATACATAATAATTTATATTTTAAATATAATAATAAATATTGATATATAAATAAAGGATGGGTGATGAGTTGTGCTATTAGTGGTTTGATTTCATCAATATTTATTGATGAGTTAGAGATTAATATAGTTAAAAATAGATTGATTAATAAGGATATAACACATTATTTTCGTTATGTAGATGATACTTTAATAATTGGTAATAAAAGAATAATAAAACATATGTATAATGATTTTAATAAAAATATATATAATATAAAATTTACAATTTCGGAAATTAAACAAAAAATAAAATATTTAGACATAGAGCTTAGTTTAGATGATAATAAAAAAATTGTATTAAAACATTTTATAAAAGAAGATAATATGAGGAAAATAATTGCTGTCGATTCACAACAGGCATGGACCCAAAAACTTGCAGTAATTAAAAATTTTAAAATTAAAAACGATAGATATAATACAAATGAAAATATAGCTAAATTACATAAAGAGCAATTTAAAAATTTATATATTAAATATGGTTATAAAAGTAAATGTATAGATAATATTTTTTATAAAAATAAATATAATAGATGTAATAAATCTAATAATAAATGGATAAAAATTTCATATCATCCTAAAATATATAATGCATTATTAAAAAATTATGTAAATAATAAAAAAGATATAAATATAGGTTGGGCAAATAGTAAAGATTTGGATAAATTAATAGGTAACTATAAAATAATGGATAATTTAAAATATAAGAAGGGAATGGTTTATAAAATTATATGTGGTATTTGTAAAAGAGTATACTATGGACATACATGTAAACAATTAGAAATAAGAGCTAAAGAACATAACGCAGCAATAAATAGGAGAGATGATAAATCCGCTTTGTTTATACATTATTTGGAATATGGTCATAAAATAGATTGTACTAAAAATATATTTGCACTAAATTACTTGAAAAATGTTAATAGGCGTAAAGTATATGAAACTAGTTATATTAAAAATAATGGTAGTAATTGCATGAACATTTATAAAGGTTCAATTAATTTGACTAATAATTGGCTAAAATTAGATGAATGGAAAGATAGATAGGCAAAATATCAATATTAATATATTTTATATGTTTTTGAGTATATTTGAATATCCTATACTCAATGAAGGAATATATATAATTTTTATGTTGTATTGTATATATTTGTAAAATAATGATGTTGATATTGTTTTAGTTGGTTTTATTATGAATAGATGTCGCTATATGTATTTAACGGTAATCGTCAGCAGACATATTGAAAAAGATACAAATTGTATGTATCGAAAAAAGCTTTTCTATTGAAAATTTATTTTTTTTCATGTTTTTTGTTGTATATATAGATATTTTATTATATCTTATTATAATAAATTTTTATTGTTTAAAAATAACAACATAAAAGAAGTTTTAATTCTTTTTATATGGAATAGCAATATCATAAGATCAATCAACATATTCTTCAGCTTTTGGGATTGATACCATAAAGTCTAGTGTTGTAAAATCAAATCTTTGTTGCATTGGACATGTGAAAGAAATGAACAAAATTTTAAAAAGTATTTTATAGTAAACTTGAGTGTGATTTTCATGGAAAAAGCAAACTATGTTTACATTATAAAGATTATCTCAAAAACAATCCAAAGAACTGAAATTTGATTGCTTTTATTGGGAGATATGGTTGAGGATAGAATGCAATTATAATTAAATAAAGGAAACCAAAAGAATAAATTACACTTCACCGGGCTATGACTCTAAATGTTGAACAAAGAATCAATAATAAAGTTCATTCTATTCTTGATTCTATTTGTTCAACATTTAGAGTGCTTTCAAGTCATAGCCTGGTGGAGGATGATTCACCTCCCTTGTTTACATATACAATGAAGCTATGTTTAATTTAAAGTTTACATATTAAATTAGAAAACATATAGATATCTTTGGTCAAGTGTTGGTGGCCTAGCTGTTAGCATAGCTGCTTTTCAAGCAGCTGGCCACACGCTTTGGCATATAAAAAAAAAGTATAGATATCTTTTTATAAGAAAAAAGTTGCTGCAGAAGAATTTAAAAGGCAAATTGTAAAATATCAAATAAACAATAATAAAACATCATGTCCTATATTTGTAGTTCATAGATTTGTGTAATCATTGCAAAATTCATCTTTACTGTATTCTTTTTTCTTCTTAGAGTAAGTAATATTCATTAAGGCTATAGCCTCAAGCACATGCATATAAAGATGCAATAGTAGTGACCTCTACTGACCTTAAACCACAAGCTTACTCTTTGGAAGAAAAACCTTAATGAATATTACTTACGTAATCAATGTGCGTTTAATAAATTTATAATTACTTCTTAGAGTATTTGTTAGATAACAAAACTTGAATGCTAATTTTTAAAAGAAATTTTCTAGAGTCAAGACAGAATAGCTCAGTTGGTAGAGCGTTTGCCTTAAATTCGATATTCAGGAATCTAAAGGCACGAGTTCAACTTCTATGCGAATATTGTCACTGTGCATATAGGCCAGCAACACATGAAGAAGAGTGGAGAATAATACTACTCGAAACATTGTGTAATTACTAACCGTATTGTGTATTTGTGTGTTATTACTAACAAGTTGTTTGTATTTGGAAAGTTTAAATAAAGTTTAAAATTTGCTATATATTCAACATGATGGAAATAGTCCAACATACCACATCTAATAGTATTTAATATTTTAATTGCTAAATCTTGAAGAATATTAATAATAATAAGTTGTGGGAAATAAACTATTAAATAAGCAAACTGCATTTTAATCAAAAAAGGGAAGTAGAAAAAAAATGATACTTTTTTTATTACTACATTGATTGAATCGGTGTAAAATTTAATGTTTTAAAATTAATAGTTAAAAAGCTGTTATTATTTAACGGTTGCGTTTAATACAGTAAATGAAAAGGCTAATCCTTAATTTTATTATTACTGCATAAAGGTGTTGTACCAATATAAAAAATAACAACAACATAATAAAACATTGTCATTAATATCCTTCATTAGCAGTCAAGCAAATGTGGTCATTCTAACTTTAGAAGAAAAAGAGATAAAAAACCAAAAATTAAATGCACGTTTTATGATAAGTGTACAAATTAATCTATAAACAATGAGTGCATCTTTTGAGTTGTTTCAGAAAAAAAATTGCTTTTTAAAGATTTCAATACCTTACTAATTATAACTCTTCATCGCTGACTATCGTTAATGTTGCAATTAATGTTACACACCTTTAAATTACTTTGGGATGATCTGGATTAATGTCTCTTAAACATTGAATGTAATATAAACCAATTATATAGAGAGAGTAAACAAAAAATATATGTTTACTTCTTTTACCTATGAACATCTTTAATTAATCAACTGATCCATTATAGAGAGAAGACACTCCTATCTAGATGATGGTAGATGTGGACTAATTAAAATGTTGATATAACAATATTAACATTAAGCAACTGCAAAAACAGACAAATCCACAATTATTTATATATCTATATCAATAAGTGTCTAGATTTTTTTATTTTTACTTATATGTATCAAAAAACGCATCTTTATTTAACTATCTAGATACCTTTTTTTTTTTTACTTATTAATTATATATTTACTATTCTAAATAAGAAGAATGGAGTAGTATCATTCAATGATGAAATACATTAACACCGACAATTCATTGCACTACTTGTACGTACTTAGATAAATTTGTTGATAAAGGGATAATAGAGATATAACTATATTTATTGTGAGATAATGATATCAATTATCATGATGATGAGAATTTATCTGTGTCAACAATGTTATTGATTTCAGCAATCTAAATAAAATAAAATCCAAGCAGATTTCCATGAATAAATGACAAAATTGTTTATCTATGATGTGTTTCTTTATACTATATCCTTATGATATTCTTAGTAAGGGCATTATATCATTCTTTGATTAAGCTATAGAAGTACAACTCCTTTTAATGTTTTTATTTTCTTTTGTATATATCCAGAACTAACACAAAACATGAAGACAGATTATACAGTTTAATAAATTGACAATAAAACAAAATCCATTAAGATAAGATTAATTAATAACATATAGTATAACTATTTTGCATTTAAAAATAATAATGCTATTTCATATTAAATAAATAATTCTGAAAGTTTAGAATGAAAAGCAACATTGTTTTTAAAAGTATTAAGTTAGTATATGTATACATATTAATTTCATGAATGTATTTGACATATATAGATTTTCAATAAGAAAAACATTAAAATTATTATATAATTAGAGAAAGTTAAATATGATTTGTTTTAAATATTTGAATTAATTTGTCAAATTGAACATAGTTATTAATTATGAGGATTGCCAATTCCTCAACAAGCTTTGTGTTAAATGCTTTCTCTGGCAAGCATTTAACACAAAGCTTGTTGAGGAATTGGCAATGCTCATTGTTTATAACTTACAAGCTTAAGAGAATATATTCATGTGATCTATGACTCTTATTTTGACTATTTATAGTTATTAATGGTTTTAAGGTAAATTTCTCTGTTTAAATTCAAATTTTCTATTACCAGAGCCCATTCAATATTGTAGGTTTTTTTTAGCTTGATTTCTATATATTTAATGTTTTGTGCTAGTGATTGCTTTAATTTTCCAAGCAAGTAAAGAATTTAATGAAGTTTCAAAGTATTATTTTTGATCTAAATTGTAAGCAGAAGCATAATGATTGGATTAGCTAACAAATGCACCAACTTGTGATTCTTTATACTTTAAATCTGGCCCTTTTTTGCTTGTGTATGTAAAATAGAAGATGGCTGATATAAACTAATTTTTAAAATATTATTTTTCACCATTTTAAAATATTACTAAATAACACAGAATATCCATATCATTTAGACATTATGTGTATATCTTTACTAAAAATTTCTCTACTTTTTTTTCTGTTTTTTTTAAAGTATCTATTACAATTCCATTATTTTTTGGATCTTTTTCTTTCTTCATAGATTTAAATGCATGCCTCACCTCTTCTTTTAAATTCTTGACATTTCAAAAGATATCATAATTTCAGAGACTGCTTTATTTTTTATTCTTTATTACTCAATATTTTTTTTTTATAATTCTTCAGAAGATTTTTCCTGTTTTAGTAATAATCCATGCGTTTTCCTAATTATCAAAATTACTTTATTTTTAATATCTCTAATTTGATACACTAGTTGTTTTTACCATTTTATAATTTGTATTAGAAAATGTAAAAGTAAACTCTTCAATCAACAGCCATTTCAAAACAAAGAGTAAAGACTGATACAGTAATCAATAGGCTTATCTATTTTCAGAGAGTAAACATCATTTTTATTTAATGCTCTAGCTGAGGACACTTAGCATCTGGGTCCTATGTTAGACATAGAATTTCAAGAAACTAGAATTTTAAGGTCTCTCATGATGTACATTAGGAATCTCCTTATAAGCAAAGCAACAAAACAATTAATAAAAATGAATTTAAAAAACCTTTGCCTAGTTGAATTTGCAGCAAAATTAATAACACTTTAATACCATATTTTTCTATCCTTTATTTTTTGTGTTGACATAAAATATTTTAACCTGATATTTATATCATTACTTTGGTAATCCATATTTAATAATACTGTATACAAATGTTTTTATATGTCAGTTTCAGATTTATTGAATGAAAAATAGATACAGTGGACCTTAGGACTATTCACTTGAATAAAGAAATGGGTCTTTTATAGTTGCAAGTGGTTGAATTGTATAATCTCTATACTGAGGCCTATTTTGATCCATTTTCACAAGGCAGTAGCATGGGTTATATCTTGCCTAACTATAATAACTTAGCCACTTAATGAAGATAACAAATTTTCATAACTTGCAACTAGAGCAGTCACAATTAAATGGTTCACCCCTAATCTCCCTACTTTTACTTTTCAATTTAACTCACCAAACTAATGCAATACACTAACAATGCTTATTGCATTCTTAATTTTAATATTCATTATAAATATAATTTAATCATACATAAGTGTATAATAAATATTAAATTACCATTCAGTTTTGTATATAATAAAAGTAATGATAATACATGATATTTAAAACTACAAATTTATTAGATTTATTGTTAATAATGTCATTCAGATTAACTTTAACCATATGGTTTATTGTATTATCTAAAATTAATAATATCATATAACAAATGATTGGAAATGAAAATAATTGTATTTGATTAAAAAATAATATTAAAAATGAATACTAAATTTAAGGGTGCAATTTGAAGCATTCTTAAATGAAGTAAAGAATATAGTATGCAACATGGTTAAATAGTTTAGATAGTTTTTCTCAAATATGAACTAAGAAAAAGAAAATATTATTTTCAGAATTAATAAAAACTGATATGTCAAGGGAACCTATGAAAAAATTTAGGTGCAAATTTTTTAATATTTTAATTGTTACAGTTAATGTTCAAATAGAAGAAACATTCAAAAACATAAATTGATTTAAATAAATTACATATTTAAAAATATCAGAAAACAAAGTTTTAGGAAAAATATCTTGAGATTTCATAACATTTTATGGAGATGATATAATTAAAGATCTTATTCAAAAAATATTTAAAAAAAGGATTTTGAAATAAGATATATATATATACATATATTAGATCGAAATGGATTAATTAAAATAAGAATTTTTTCACATTGCTCATAACAATTTCAACATAGAACAGTTTTTTAGAAAATTAAAGCTTATTAAAAATTATATTCATTCTACAATGTACAAAAGTTAAAATATTATACAAAAAAATATCTATTTTTCTAATGTTATTAACAAATTAGTAAAATAAGAAAGCTATACCACAATTATTAACAATAAAAGATCAAACACTCGTAGGCTCAGAGATGATAAATACTATTTGGCAGCATTTTCAAGCAAGGCTTTAATTGGAAAAGAGTGGTGAAATCAGTGAGGCTATGTATCTTGACCTGGATAATTCTCATGATATAACTTCAAAGATATGGTTTAAAATTAGGAGTCTTCCAGAAAGAATTCACCCAGGGGCACATGGAATACCTAAATTCATTCTTCATTTGGAAAGATTCTTGGAACCCATAATCAAGGCCATGATTGACCACCTTATAGAGGAATATAGAGAGATTAAGAATTTATACCTGATATTCCTTGTCCCATTTTTAAAAAAGAGAGAGGGAGCCTCTGAGCAAAACAATCTAAAGCCCATTTCAATGATTCCCCTATTAATAAAAATAATTAAGCAGTTAATCAAAGATCAAATACAAAACAAAATTCTCAACTTTATTTCTAAAGATCAATGTGCTAGGAAAGGGGAATCATCGATTAATGACATCAGTCAAATGAGGCTCCTTCTAGACTATATTAGGGCCAAAAAATGTCCAAACTGATTCCTGTCCAACTAGATATTGAGGTGGCATTCAACTCCATCAGACCAAACATCCTGATAGACATCTCCAAGAATACAATGTGCTGAGAGTTTATCTCAAAATAATTGCCAACCTGCTAACAAATAAATCCATATTCATCACAATGAATGGTAAAGTTTCCCCTGGGTTTGATCCTCTCATCTTGATCCCTCAGGGATCTCCACTCGGTACACTATTATTTATAATGTATATTAATCCACTGCTGAGAAAGATTGAAAGAAATCATTTTTGGGAGTATATGGGTGGATGGGAGATAAGGCACATCAGTTATATGGATGATGTATTTGTCTGTCTCCTTCCAGAAAATATATACCCAAATTAGGAAAAATTATATCTAATTACACCAACAATGTCAAACTGAAATTTAACATGACCAAGTCAGCCATGTGGAAATTTCTAAATGGAAAGAGAATAAAAACAAACTTCATGGCAAATCTGAAAAAATTTCTAGGTTTTGATTTTTACAAATCAAATGGACTGATGAGGCACCAAATTGAAGAAACACTACTAAGCTCAATACCAGGCTATTTATATCTCATTACAAGGTAAATTCACATTATTCAACTCACTGGTGTTCCTGAAAAGTACCTATTTCCTGGCTGGGATATACCCATCCAAAACATTTGTTCAAAAATTAAATGCCTTTTGTACTAAATTGTTTTGGGGACAAAAGGTCGCCACTATCAGTCTCTGAACATTGCAAACACCAAGAAAACTTAATGGATTTTTGCTCCACTCTATTAAAACCCTAATCATACAAAACAACTATGACTCATTATTTAATATAAACAAATACCCACTTTATCACCCAAAGAAGACATTACCTCTACAGATCAGCCCCCACCAGCTAACAACAAGTGGATTGAGTCTCTATATACATATATACAAAAGGTAATTAACTTAAAAGAAAACCATAATCAAATATAACTTGAACTTCCTTCCCATGAAGGCCTTCCTGACACACTGAAGAAACATAAAGAAAATAGACCCTATGTGCCAGATGTGCTAGCAGGGAAGAGGAATCCATTTGATCATATGTTTATAAGATGCAATAATCTAAATTATGATAGAACACTCATTACAAGATGGATAAACAATCCATTTGAGCAACTTATGCCCATTAAAAGATGCATCAAACAAGGCATTTATGCAGAAATAAGGCTTACAATTTTCATGTACTTTGTGTTATGGTGCATTCAATGTAAAATCACTATCGGGAAATTGGTAGATCTACAGGGAATGGAACTAAGGAAAATCGTAGAAAAAATCAAACAAAGAGATAATTTAATAGCTCTAGATTATTTAGTAAATGTTATTTGGAAAAACTTCAAGTAAAGAAGATGATTGCTAAATCTACATAATTAAACCACTGAGGAAGCATCTACATACATAGAAATAGACACATTAAAACTGTGTCATTCACTTCTGAAAACGTAATGTAATAGGATAAATCAGTTTGTGTTATATTGTATTGGCATGTAATAATGAATTTGTATATTGGTTTGTATTGTATAATAAATTTCTCTTAAAAAAAAATATGACTTCTTAATCAAAAACTTAAATATGAATTATTTCTAAAAGTATTTATAATGTGTTCTATTTAATAAAATATAGATAATACAAAAAATATTTAATATATTTACAATATATTTGTGTAATTTTATATTTAAAAAATTATAAAATGTTTATATGATATTGGTATTAGTAGTTAAAATCTTTGTACCCCCCTCTTTCTGAAAAGTATTTGCACATGGGTTTCTTTATGAAGAAGACTAATTCTGCTTTTATCCACAATATTTTACTGAATCCTAAAAAACTGTACTCAAATCTTTTAAATCAGCCATTTAAACTTGCTTTTACATTCATTTTTTTGCTTCAGTAGAAAAATTATTAAAACATCACATGATCACCATTTCATATGCTTACACATGCTGTTAATAAGAGTATGTGATGTGATGTGACCAAACTTTTTATACAGTAGTGCCATCAAGTGCAAGCCTTAATAATCAATGGATGCTGAAAGGTTTGTGCATAAAATCCCTATTTAGTGCCTACTAGATAGGAATTTTATGGACAAATCTTCCTGCACCCATTGATTTCAAAGGTTTGTTATTTTATGCTCAAACTTTCCTGCATCCATTGATTATGAAGGCTTACACTTGGTGGCACTACTCTATGGAGAGTTTGATACTCTTAGAAAAATTATCATTGATTTATAGCTATGTAGCTTCTGAAGAATATATTATTATTGATTTTATTTGAGTCTGAACCATTTTCAAAATTTATTAATATTATAAAATGATTTGTAATTTATAGTTTAAATTTATTGGAGATTTTGAAGGAAAGTATTGGTGTTGATGGCAATGTGTGACAGTTCTTGATCTCTTTGTGATAAATGTACTAAACTCATTAATGTTTCATATATATATATATATATATTTTTTTTTTTTTTATATATATATATATATATATATATATATATATATATATATATTGTGTCTTCTTAAGGTTTATGATAATAGTCTTTTCATTGTAGTTACTTTTGGACTGATTTCATCATCTACTTATATTTTAAAAATTCAATCTTTATTTACATATTCTCAAATACATTTCACTATTAATAATAACGCATAGATTAATATAGAACACAGTGTTTTAAATAGTGTGAAAAGAAAGCAGAAAGCTCTTGAAACTTTGAGGTCTTTATTAATCTAAGTTTTATTATCAAATGTTATTACTAGATTTAGTATTTGGAAAAATATAAATGGAGTTTTTTAAAAATATGTTATAATTCAACAAGATAAAACAAATTCAACATGTAACTCTGAATAATTTCTATTAGTCAAAAGAATCCACTCTGCTTTTCCTTTATTTGAATATATAATGTGCTTCTTTTTGGATATTTTTTTAGAAAAGAAAAATTAAGCATCTTCATACTGCAATTTCAAACAACATTCTACTTTCAATTGTGTCCAAATTTTAATATTAAAATCTGTCAATATTAAAATATTACTCAACTTGAATTAACTGTTTTGGATACTTAATCTTGTTAATATCCTATCAATCTCTGCAATATTGTTATTCCATTTTTTATTCATAATAAATCCATTTCATGAGTAGGCACTAGATAGGGATTTTATGCACAAGCCTTCTGGTATCCATTGATTGCTCTTGTTAGCACAAGATGGCACTACTATATGGAGAGTTTTGCTTTGTTTTGGATTGTTTAATAAATCCATTTCTGATTCCAATATTTGTGCATTTATATTGAGTTATCAAATATTACTCAAAGACCATTTTTTCCAAAAATTTAAATTATTTGAATTATGCAAATTACTTTGTTACAACATATTAATAAAATATTTTTCTCATTTATATATATATATATAAGTATGTGCTTCAATTCATTCAGTGAATAGATTATGGATTTCACTTCATATGAAACTGAAAGTTAAAATTCAAGAGATAAGAGTATAGCATCTAATAGTCAAAATAAGAGTCATAGATCACATGACCCTATTCTCTTAAACTTGTAAGTTATGAACAATGAGGATTGCCAATTCCTCAACAAGCTTTGTAATGTTTTTGTTTTAAATTGGGAGAACCATAAACTGTGTTTTATTAAAGTAGAACTTCCCATAATTCTACTTTTATAATAGAATCGTCTTAAATCATTGTCTTTTATTCTCTAATTTTAGAAAGTAGAATATCATATTTATCATTATATATTTCTTCCATTAAATACTGCAATATTTTTCATTTGAAAATAAGATATTATGGTCAAATAATACTCCAGCTAGTGGCAACTGAGGTTTAGTCAGATAATACTTAGTACCATTAGTCACTAATTTTCATTATAGATGACAATTTTATTAGCTTCTTAGATATATCATATAGTTTATTTTTATCTATCATAGCTATGAATATAAAAAATAAAGGAAGCATTTGCATATAGAGATACTCAGATAAATCTGCCTTCAAGAAAACCCAAATAGATATCTCAAGAACTATCAGACATATGAAAAGAATAACCATGAAGTGTTTTTAATCTTAAAATCAGAGATAAATTGCCAATAAGAATGGCCTGTTCATATACATATATTTGTCCTGATAATGAACACATTGCAATAATAATTGCATCAACAAAAAAATACACAGTATACATTGAAAATTTGCCTTGCCAAATTCTTTAAGACTCAGAAAGGAATTGAAAACGTCTTTTAAAAAAATAATCTGGATTCTACCCACAAACAATAGTGCTAATATAGTATATGATTTATTTGCTTGATAAAGCTACATAGTACTTAATATAGTACAAAAGAAAAACTAATTCTTAAAAAATAAATTGTTTTCACTTATATGAATTTATAATTATAAAAGTATATTAAATAAATTCAATAAAATAATATGTTTTTCAATAAAAAATAATTTATCTCTCAAAACAATATAAATTATGTAACCAAGAAATGCAGAAATGAAATGCCTGCTTTTATTTTTCAATTTAATGTTACAGATATATACTAAGAAAAATAATATATTTTGTAATACAAAATGTGTACTAAATCATGGGATAAACTTTCTTGATATATATATATACGCCTGGGTCTCTTTTTACGCGGATTTATTTAACGTGATTTTGAAGTTACGCGATTCATGTTCCTTCGGAAGTCGAACTCCAATAATGCACTATTACTTTAAATAATAAATTTTGTGCACTTACATCATATTGAAAGTAATAGCACATTATTGGAATTTGACTTTCATCTTAGTAATTTCAATATTTTCAGTGCTTTATAATAGTAAGATTTTATGCAATAATGAAATTAAAATCATGATTTCCACATTTTATGTATATGCACATTAAATTTTACAAGATTATAATGTAAATTTGTTCAAACATTGTGCTTGTTAATTTTGCATTTTAAATCACATTCTGTTTTTGCTTTTTAAAAAAGAACGTAATCAATTATTAATCATTTAGTGTCCGCAAGTTTATTTTTAAAAGGTCAGTAATAGCAGTGGACACAATTAAATTTGACAATTAAAAATTAAAATCTGATTTTTAATTGTAATTAACAATTTAAAAATTACAAAGATTAATTACTAATTACATTGTCACCAGAAAACCATTAACACAACATGAGAGTGAAGTTGGCGCTAGTTGTATTTCCTCTTGTGAAGAATCTGATTTTTTACCAGTTTGCAAATGAACCTGTTTATTGGCAAATAGTGATAATAATTAAAACGTGTATAAAAAAATGTAAATTACTGTACTGTAAATTATGCATAAAAATATATTATTTTGAATAAAATTAAATATTATAGTTAAAAAAAGGTTGTCTTGTATCAATTTTTTTCAAATTTGAAATTTTTTATTAGTCATATTTTATTTCCTTATTTTTTTTTTTTTTGTGCGAATTTTAAAGTAATTTTACGTTGATGCTTTTCTTTTATGCGATTTTTGAAAAATCACAGTCCGTATCCCCCTTTTTCAAGGTAAGTTATGTCTATTTTTGCGTGATTTCGTTTGCGCGTGTTTTCTGAGGAACCTATCTATCGCGTAAAACAAGACCCAGGTGTATATCAAAAAAACAATTAGAGAGCTGGACTTTAAAATAAATGTAAAACCGATCCAAAACTGATCCAAATAAAAAGACCATTCATTCAAAGTCCCATTTGAACATAAACTCACAGGCCTTAAAAGTTTCTTACATAGAAAGAAAAATCTATGCAAGTATGAGACTGACAGAAAGAACAACATTGAGTCTTATATCAAGGATTTAACAGATTTTGGATACAACCATAACATACTCATAAAAATAGTTGGAAAATTTTACACTAATTTAAAGTTGCAAACAATAATAACCCAGATGGAGCATGGATAAGCCTGCCTTAAATCCCTTGGATTGGAAAAAAAACTTTTGAAATATTTGTGTGGACACATTCAGAGTTAGCTTCCAATTGCCTCCCTCACTTAACACCCTATTAAACAATGCAAAAGACAGGATATCTGTTGAATATGTTCCTCAAGTCATATACAAAATTCTATGCCCTGTTTCATCCTGTAGATCTATATATTACAGTGAATCTCAGGCCAACATATTTATGGGAATCATTCAGCATGAGCTTACTATAGATCACACTTTTTTGCCCTCTAATGTAAGAACAATATGTTCTGAGAGGGATGATAGGAAACGAAGACATAAAAAGGCTCAGTCTGTTGCAAAGGATCTACATTCCATTAATAAAAAAAAAAGTCTTGCATTGGTGGTTGAGAGCTCAGCATGACTGCCTTACAAGCAGTTGCCCGGGTTGCAGACTCGCGTCCCGGCCAATGCTATGACACTTAGAAAAAAAAGAATTCTGTGTTCCATTACTGGAAAAATGAAATATTTAATCACTTTATTTACATACCATGCCTAATTAACATATTAGACCATGTTTATACAAAGGCGTATTTCTAACTGCACATTGTTATTCAGCACTATGATTCTGGCAATGATTTGCTGAGGGCTAGCTCAGGGCATTTAAGACTTTCTTGTAGTTTGATTTACCTTTTCAGATCATCTTGAACATTACAAGTTTATTAGAATTAAATAAAAGAAAGAAAAAGCAAACTATGCATTATTTAATATACACTTGTAAATATAGAGGATTTGAACTCAGACTTTCAAGCAAGCTTCAACTATCCACATTATCTCTACTACTGACACGCATGATCACACACATGTGGAGAAGAAAAATAATCATTAATATACATATTTTGTGCTGAACCAGCACTCATCAATTGGTCCAGATTTTCTCTTACACATATATATGGGAGATGATAATTTGGACCAACTGATGAGTGCTGGTTCAGCACAAAATATGTATATTGTTGATTATTTATCTTTTCTACATGTGTGTGGCCATGTGTATCAGTAGTATGAGATAATTTGGATAGTTCAATTACTTGAAAGTCTGAGTTCAAATCCCCTATATTTTACGATTAAGTTCCAGGTATAAGAACGCCTGTATTTCAAATCTTATACACTTGTAACTATAAATTCAACAATAAATGTTGACATTTCATTTTGGTGTACATTTTATTTGTCATAAATATATATTTTTTTTAATTAAATAAGTGATATTTTAGTAAATTAATTATTTTTATTATATATATTTTTGTATTTATTTAATTACTTTTATAACCATGATTTAAATGTGAACATTTTATTTTTTATCAATTACTTTTTCTTTCATTCAATGGCAAGTATCATGTAAATTAATAAAACTAATCGATCATACACTATATTAATACTAATAAAAGTGAACAGAATTTAATGTATAATATGTCTTAATAATTAAAAAAAGTATAATATTAATTATTACAGTGTTTTTATATTATACATATAAATATTCAGATATTTATACAAAAAGGTAGACGTATATTGTTTTAAGTTATCTTTACTTTTGTATAGATTAAAAATAACGAATAGAACCAAAATAAATAAATTAATGGTGTCTACCTTTTAAAACCAAAATATACACCGGATATTGAAAAAAGGCCAAAGGCTTAATCAAATAAACTATATGTGTGTGCTGTAATACAAAAATTAAAATACTAAAACAAGTAAATAATTATGGATTGCTGCTTTAAAATACATTTTAAAAACTTATCCAAAAAATAATTATAAATTGTAAGTAACGTTATTTTTAAAAAAAAAACTATATACATAACACATTATTACAATTATAGTCTTAAGTTGTTTTATTCATATTTTTTTTTGTAAGCCAATAAACATCATATGATCACCATTTCTTACGCTTGCACCAGCCTTCTGGCATCCATTGATTACTCTAGCTTGTTGTGTGTGGCAATAGTAGAGTTTTGCCTATTTAATTTTTTATTATACATTCATTTAATGAGATATGTTTGTAAATGTGTATATATATACTTTCAAAACAAAAATGATCATTAAAATTTTTTCAAAGGCAGCATTTTTTTTTAAAAATTTGCAATAAAATTTATAATAAAGAGCCACGCCAAGCAATTTTGGTGCCTAAGGCCGAACAAGCTAATGATATGCTTTTTTATGAAATGCTCTTAGAAAAGTTCTACCAACTAAAAAAATAAATCAAATAATTATAAAAATGTATTTACAATAATTGTTATAATCTAAGAAGCACATATAATATGCAAGTTGCAGAAGCTATACGCCTGAAAAATATTAATCTCTCAGTAAAGGCTGAGCGCTTTCGAGGATCCGTGCCTCATAATCATAGCCATGTTGAAAACTGCGGTATTGTTTGTATTAGACTTAATAATTGTTATAAATAATGTCTTTTTCTGTACGGTCCGTGGATCCCAATTCAGTTCTGTCTTCTATGTTCAAACTTCTTCTGAACAAGTAATAAACTACTTGATTATTAAAATAATTTATTTATATAAAAAGCACATATTATTAATTATTTATCTGTTAAGAAAGATAAAATACAGACATGCACACATCCTATGAACTTTTTTTGACTTTGTAAAATATCCATCCTTCTCGAAAATTAATATTTTTAATATTTTTTTTAGTTGAACTGATAACCAAATCACATAATCTGTCCTGCATAATAGTGATTGTAGATTTTTTATTTTATTTTTAGCTTTGGGAAACTATGTTCTGCAACAGTCACTCTTATAGTCAATATTAACACAAACGAACGTTCAGAAACAAATAAGTTTAAACAATAATGCATAACATTTAGTATATCCTGCGGTCTTCTTAATAGTATTGAATAAATATTCATATTTTTTGATTAAGATCAAGTGCATTATTATTATTATTATTATTATTATTATTATTATTATTATTATTATTATTATTATTATTATTATTATTATTATTATTATTATTATTATTATTATTATTATTATTATTATTATTATTATTATTATTATTATTATTATTATTATTATTATTATTATTATTATTATTATTATTATTATTATTATTATTATTATTATTATTATTATTATTATTATTATTATTATTATTATTATTATTTCATGCTAAATGCAATTCATTAACAAAAACCATGATCAACCTTTTTATTTCAAGTATATAGTATAAGAAATATCATTAATTATTAAGAAGTTTAAACATATCTTTCATTCAATTTATAGCTGCATCCAACAAAACTTAAAAAAAAAACTCCAATTTTTTTTTTTTGGGGGGGGGGCATGAATACCTTCATTTTTTTCTTTGTAGCCAAAAATATTTTTTTGAACCACAAGAAAAATTAGACCCAATTCCCAGATTATGTGCAATTTCATTTGATTTATTATAATAAACATGTAATAATAACTTCAAAGGCTGAAACATTTGACAGAAGTGCCTTAAAATTTTTTTATATGACAGCCAATCAGATGTAATAATGACTGCATAGGAAACTCTCAAGTCAAAACACAAAGCAGAGATTTTATGAGAAAAAGATGGTTCCCAGTTTCTTCTCTACTTAAATTTATATATAAATAAGCCAGTCTTAAGCATTTTGAAATGAAGAAAAAACTTTATTTTCCCTATTTTTGAAAAGTCTACTATAATATTTTATTATTGATAAATAAATGGAAAAGTTTAAAGATTTTCATAGTAAATTAAATACTGTATCTGTTCTTGGAAAAATATTGATTCAAATTACTCTACTAATAAACTAGTATTTGTCTTTACGCATTAAAGCGTTAAGATTAATATCCAATCAAATTATTGTTGTTTTCATTATCAGCAATGTTGTTTTGAATTAAGTTATATTGCAGAGATTTTATTGTATATACTCTGCTTGTCCAATAAATTATACTAATAGCATTAAAAATCAAGTCCTTTCAATATTTTTTCATTTTATCTGCAAACTGAACTATTAAAAAAGTGTACAAATTCTGGACAAGAAATGCTTTGGGATTTATCACTAGTTCCAAAAAATATTCTTCACCATTGCTATGGTCTCATTTTTTAAGAAATTTAAAATTCTATTTTTTTATAAAGTGTTTTAAAATCAATTCTCTCCAGTTGAATCTATTGCTTAAAAAAATTATATAAGTGGACTCATAATATTAGTTTATCGGAATACTTAAAACAAGCAAACTCTCCAGTCAAGCATTGCATAGCTGCCTTCCAAGCAGCTGGCCTGGGTTCGCTTCCTGGTCAATGCTTTGACATATGAAAAACAAAACTCTCCATACAGTAATGCCACTAAGTGAAGGCAGAGCAATCAATGGATGCCAGAAAGCTTGTGCATAAAATCCCTATCTAATGTAATAAGTTTAATCATTTTTATGTACATATATGTATTTTACTAAATACATTCATTCTAATGTAATGTAAATAATGATCATTGATTGGAGTAGCTGTAGAATAGGTGGTCATGTGATTATGTAAAAAAAAAAAAATCTTGAAAATATTCCATTGAGGATGAAAGCTGGGTTCATATATTTTTTTTTTTCTATTTTTTTATCATTGCAATTTGACTTAGATGTTTTTATTATTTTAAATAATAATCTCAGTTTTTATAACTAAATAATTTGATCTGCCTCTCTGTCAGTCTTAAATCAATTCATTTTTGAATTAAAATTCACTTTTAGATAATTAATTTATAACTTATAATATGATTTTAATATTAAAATTTAAAACAAAAATTAAAATGCATATAGTAATATACATATGAATCATACTTAACTGCTTATTCAGAATAATCCAATAAAAAATACTCTGAGATATTCTTAAATGATGTAATATTGATAGAATTCATTGGAAGAATATGATTGGTTATAAAATATAATGGAAATCTGCAATTAACCAAGGTGTTGTGTTAATATATTACATCACATAGTATTCTATTTTAAGAGCTTTTCAAGAATAGTCAGCATGTATTCTTAAATAACCACATCTTGAATCCTTTAAAGCTGTTCAGTCTAACCACCAATAATCATTCATTTTAAAAATTAATATTTATCTGAAAGTCTATGATGATAGTATTTTATTTGTAGTTCTCATCATCATCATCCATTATCAATCCATTGCAGGATGAAGGTCTAAGTTCAAACCATCTTCTTCGATCTTTAGCTTCTCTCCTCCACATCACACCTGCGCACTTTCTTATTTCATTCATCCATATCACATGTGATTTCTTTCTGGGTCATTTACAATCTCTTGGAATCCAGTTTAAGATTTTAATTGTTTATCTATTATCATCTCTTCTAGCAATATGTCCATCCCAACTTCATTTCAGTCTTTTAATTTTTTCAATGAGGTCAATAATACCTGTTTCTTCTCTTACCCATATATTGCATTTTCAATCTCTTCTTCTTACTTGTAGTTATATATTTAGACTATTTCCTTTATCTTTTTGGATTATTAAATGCTTTTTTAAAAAGTTCAAATTTTATATATACTTTCTATATTCTTTCGATTGTATAATATTTTAATTAATTAGTCTATTCTGACAAAAGCAACAGTCAGTGGAAATTTTAGATACTTATCTCTGATGATCCTGATTTTTTTCTCTCTTTTGAGGGAAAGGTGAATGAGTTGTCTCTAAACATTATGGATTATTATTCTACATTGACTTAGGAGGTTATGTGCCATTGTCAAGTCAGAAGATACTTAAATCTTTTTATTTTTATTTTTTCTTTCTGCTCAGTATCATGCATTTTCCCCATTGGGCATAAGTTCATTAGTACATGCATTGTTTTTACTTTGGACACATCTGATTTTCTTCTCATTTTTTAATGAGATGGGTGGTTTCAATGGCATATGCCCTTCATCATTCATATAGTGTTCTGTAGATGCAACTGTTGTTTTTTTAATATTTCAAAATTCTGATTTTGTAGAGATTAGAATTATTTGTAATGATTGTAAACAAAGGCAAAACTCTCCATACAGTAGTGCCACCCTGTGACAAACAGAGTAATCAATGAATGCCAGAAGGCTTGTGCATAAAATTCCTATCTATTGCCTACTCATCCAATATCGCCAGACTAGTTTCTGGCTTGTGGCCATCATCAGTGAGGAACTTTGGATCTGAGAGCACTGCTGTATGGAGAGTTTTGCCTTTGTTTACAACAATTATGTGCTAGTATAGAGATGGTGATCATGTGATGTTTAATGATTGTAGTGATGAAAATAGTCCAACAAAAAAATACAAATCTACCAGAATACTATTTTTAAAATTGTTATTTGATTATGAAATTAAAATTTTAAAAAAAAGTCACATAACTGTACTATTTTACATTTAATATCCACATTTACACAGTATCTATTTTAGATAACTCTAGAGTAATTTAAAACTATTTATGCCAAGTATGGCCAAACTATGAACTTTTAGCTGCATGAGACTCTTTGGAACTTTCTCTATGGCACACTTAATTCAAGATTATACAAAAAAAAAATTTAATTTGATGTAATTTGTATTAAATATGATGATAATGAAATTTTATTTTTAGTGGGGGTGGATCAATTTATAATAATCAATACTTCAAGAAACTTGTTGCTTGAAAAAAGATTTCCCATAACTTATTTCTGCCATTATGTCACTTTCATAATAAGAAACTCATATATTTTTTTCTCTTCCGTCTCTCCTCCTTCATCCCAGCTTTTTTTTTGCACATTGTAATACAGTATTTTGCCATTTCATTGTTATCGTTGTCACTTAATGCACTAATTCTCTTTTTTATTATTAACCTTAATATAATATTAAATTTAATTGTTTATTAAACTAAGACAAAAAGGCAAAACTATATCATCCTTATCTTATTAGATCTTTTGGTACTATGGTATTAGAGCTGCGACATGAAGAATTATAATCATTTAATTATTAAATTAATTAGGTTATTAAATCAAAAACATATTTTAAAATCTACATTTAAAAAAAAAAAACAATTTAACAAAAAAGCATTAATGTGAAAAATAGTTAAAATGTGTGTTTAAATCAAATTGAGTGTGTGTTTACACGTGCATATTCTGCATAATCTATTTTAATACATTGTACAGGGTTACACCTGCATTTATATATGTAATATATGCGGGATTCGAACTCAGACTTTCACACGTCCTACAACTCTCAGTGCCATCTTATATTGCTGACTCAGCTGATCACACACATGTTGAAAAGATAAATAATCACCAATATACGTATTTCGTGCTAAACCAGCTCTCATTAAAGTATGAAGATTGGTTATCTTAGTATAAAGCTGAGTCCTAATTGTATATATATGTGGAGATGGTAATCTGAACCAACTGATGAGTGCTGGTTTAGCACGAAATATGTATATTGGTGATTATTTATCTTTTCAACATGTGTGTGATCAGGTGAGTCAGCAATATAAGATGGCACTGAAAGTTGTATGTAGGTAGTGTGAAAGTCTGAGTTCGAATCCCGCATATGTTACATATATAAATGCAGGTGTAAGCCTGTACAATGTATTAAAATAGATTATGCAGAATATGCACGTGCGAACACACACTCAAATTGATTTAAACACGCATTTTAACTATTCTTTACATTAATGCTTTTCGTATTTGTTTTTGTTAAATTGTTTTTTTTTTTATGTAGATTTTAAAGTATGTTTTTGATTTAATAACCTAATTAATTTAATGATTAAACGACTATAATTCTTCATGTCGCAGCTCTAATACCACAGTACCGATCTTTCTTTTTAAAAAAAAAAACATGTATATAATAATTTCAAAATGTATTCAACTTAAAATTTACAAAATAGTAATGTAATAACTGAAACAGAGGCTTTTTTTGTGTCTACATACGTAATATATAGGGTACATGAGCACAGACTTTCACATGATCCACCACTATCTACTCTATCTTATAACACTGATACACTTGAACGTGTATATGTAGAAAATATAAATAATCACCAATATGCATATTTCATGCCAAATCAGCAATCATCAGTTGGTCCAGATTATCATCTCTACACATATATCTTCTCAATATATATGTGTTCAAATGTATCAGTATTATGAATATATAGAGTGGAGAGTAATGGGTCGTGTGAAAGTCTGTGCTCATATACCCTATATAAAATAGTAATTTATAAACTGTAAATTCATCTTCATTTGTAAATATATTAGTTTTCTTTATATTTATAATAGTCTGTATATGATAATAATTTATATTACATAATATATATTACGATAAGTTTGTTTATTATATTTATTTGTTAATTCATTTATATTATAAAAAAATTATCTGTATATTTGATTTTCTAAAAATTATTTTTTAAAGTTAAAATGAGGTTTTTTAATATTTTGAACTACAATCCATGCAAAAATTAGGTATGTCATCATTTGATTCTTTCAGATTAATATAAACAAAAGCGGTCTCCTTTCTGTCGTTCTATGGAATAGATCAAAATAAATTAATTTTGAGGGAATAAACTGATATTCTATTTTCAATACTGCATGTAATATATGCGGGATTCGAACTCAGACATTCACGCAATCCACCACTCTCAGTTCCAGGTGGGACAGCAATATGAGATGGCACTGAGAGTGGTGGGTCCTGTGAAGGTCTGAGTTCGAGTATCGCATATCTTTTATTTAAGTAAAAATCATAAACCTCAGTCACTCTTTTATAATATATATATAAACTGCATTAAATTATTTACTTCATATATTTCTTTTTATCTTTCTCATTTTATACCTAAAGTAATTGTTTCTTTCCACATCAGCCAGACAGTCATCCTATAATGATGAGTAAATGGATACTATTCTTAGTAAAAGAGTAAAAATCGTAGGTTAATCTAAAATGGCCAGATAAGATGAGTGAGAGCCGATTGTAAAAATAAAAATACATTTGAAGTATTACCACCACACCTTTAACTCTATATTTGCGTCTGTGTTTACCATATATACATATATATTTGAAAAGGAAATTTTACATAATTTGTAATAAAGTATAAATATATAAATTTTTATTTTTGTTTCAGTTTTTTTTTTTTTAATAATATGCATTGTAAAGATATTTTCATTAAAAAAAACTATATAGAAGCTAATTACATTTTTTTTTTGAAAAGAATTGAATGTAAAGAAATAATTTTAAAATTAAATGCATATGATTTTTTTAAAAAATGAAATTGTATAAGACATTTAATGGTTGGTTATTATATTAAAAGTTCAAAAAATTCAATTTTAAACAGAACAGGAAATATTTTTCCAAAAAAATCTTAATTAATTTTAAAGTAAATGAGAAGAAATAAAAATTGTAAGAAAATTGTTCTAAAATAAAATTATAAAAAATTTATTTTAAATTGTATGATGACCTTTAGATTTACGTAATTAATTATATATTACAATTGGTTTATTATTATTATTATCCAAAGCAATTCAAAATCACTGCATCAAATGTCGATTATAAAAATATATCGTTGATTTGGTATTTAATTTATAATTTGTTATACATTGATTATTGATTCGAAAATGTCGGTTGGTGACTTTTTGTAACCTAGTAGTTGGCAAATTCAAAACAAGCTTTTTTGACATAAAATAATTCTAAGGTAAAATTAACAAAGATCTCAATGCCCACAATAATATGACTCCTCCCTCACCGATAGTGAAGGTTGGATCCCATTACTGTCACCGTTTTTATTTTTATTATCGGCACATTAACTCTCATCTGACCAATTTAGATTAAACTGGAATCTTTATTTTTTATATAAAAAATCCTAGATATTCATTTACCAATTACTGTTGGAATGTCTGTCTAAGTTGGCTACCTGGAAAAAAAAAGTTAAACTTTTTTATGATCTGAGAAATATTCCAGTTTCACCCAATCTGGCATTGTTATGCCACTTAAAATTATGAATACCCTAATGATCTTTATAATTTATTCTATTTTTTAAAAAAAAGAAAGTAGCTTACATATTTACAAGGGTGGGATTAGATGGGATTTTATTTTTTACACAATTCTTTAATAGTAAATGTTAAACATAAAATTCTTTATTAGATTAAAAATATAGGGGATTTGAACTCAGACTTTCAAGCATCTTTCAACTATCCACATTATCTCATATTACTGATACACATGATCACACACATGTAGAAAAGATCAATAATTACCAATATATGTATTTCATGCTGAACCAGCACTCATCAGTTGGTTCGGATTATCATCTCACATATATATAATCAGTGCTCAGTTTATATTAAAATAGCAAATCTTCATACTTTAATGGATAGGCTTCAATCTACTCCAACTTCCAACTCTTCAGCCATCCATACCATTGAAAATCTGATGATGGAAAGCCCAAATTCCATGCTGATGCCAATATTGTTGCCATGTCCATATTGATCTCAAGTCACTCTGACCCCTCATGTATTTAAAGAATATTTTTATGTTTGGTGTATGATTTGAAGATTATTTGGATGCTCAAAACACTATGTCTTTATTTATTTCCAGAAATATAATGTTAACCAAATTTATTTAAAATTTTCCTGTAAAGATATTAAGTATTTTTAACATATGTATTAACATTTATCATGAGGGTTGATCAATTTTACAATGGAAGATTAATGGATTAAATAATTTTTGTTGTAAAGAAGAGCAGCTCTCTTCCCAGCACTATTTATAAAACAAACTTGAATAATAAGTGATTACCACCTGGTAGTGTATTTCAATTTACACCCCTAAATAAGTTTCTGGTTTTTACCTTTAACAATGAAGACTTAGAATTATTAAAATTTATTAAAGATATTGCTATAACAGAAAAACAATATGTTTACAAGTCATTGTGCAAATTATAGAGTCAAGAATATTATACTGGGACCCACATTTGTTGTCAAAGAAAAAAAAGGTACTTACAAGTAGAAAAGAACTGATTATTATAATATATAGTTACTATTCAGAAATCATATTGGTATAATTATATGTGTAGCTTAAACTTGGTTCAAAATCTTTTTATTATTATTATTATTATTATTATTATTATTATTATTATTATTATTATTATTATTATTATTATTATTATTATTATTATTATTATTATTATTATTATTATTATTATTATTTTGTTTTAGTTTTATAGTATATAAGGAATTACAGGTGAATGCAAGAGATATAACTGCATTTGTTCTAGGTTTGAATACAAAGTCTTCACTGATAAAAGATAAATGCCAATAACTATCCTGGAGCACTCAAGCTTTTTTAAAAATGGCACTAAAGCAGATAGAGTCACTTGTTTATAATATATTGCAAAGGCTAAAGAGTCAAGTAATATTATATTCGGATGTGAGACTTTGTCATTCCATTATGAGAAACTTGGGAATTTTGTAATATGTTTATGAATATGCAAATTATTACAATTACAATTCTTTGTAAAAGACACAACTTTCAAATAGATGAAATATATATTTATTTCCTTCATTGCATATTAACACAATGGCAGACCAAAGAGTTAAAGATTTCTAAATCAATCTTTAAAAGAGTGAAACAGTTCCATTTAGTCAACTGAGAGGACTTTCTTGTGCACTTCTGGATATTCGATTATTTTGCATCAAAGTTGATTTTAATATGAGATCAAATATATTTTTCTAGAGATTGATTAATAGAGAAGATTAAGGATGGGCTTGAAGTAAGTTTATGATATGTTCATTTTTTGAATTGAGTTTATAGTTTTGTAAAATAGAGTGATTTGGAAAACAATTTATAAAGCTTTAACATTACTACTATATGCCTTATGAGCTCAATTTTACCACAAGAAAGTCCTCTACAAATCTTAACACAAGATCATGACTTTATAAAGATAAGAGCAGCCGTCTTCAACCTACTTTTTAATTATATAGGTAAATCTAAAGCATTTTGATTTGAGAATATGAAGGCAGTAGGTTCTTCACTAATTAAGTCCACTATCTCATCTAGAAATCAATATTCATGAAATCCTTCAATTCACAGTGAGTTAATATTTAAATCATATAATTAGAAACATTTCAAATCAATTTAAAGCACTCAAGGCACATAAAAGTGAGATTAAAGCTTTATATGTATTTATGTGCTGACCATATGCTTAATAAGAATTAATATTTACAACTTTAAATTGATTCGGAATATTTCTAATTATAAAATCTAAATATTAACTTGCTGTGAATCAAAAGATTTCATGAATGTTGATTTCTAGACGAGGTAGTGGACTTAATTAGTAAAGAACTTACTAGCTTCACACTCACAAATCAAAATGTTTTAGATTTGCCTATATAATTAGAAAGTAGGTTGAAGATAAGATGGCCACTTTTATCTTTATAAAGTTGTAATCTTGTGTTAAGATTTGTAGAAGTTCCTCTCATGGTAAAATTGAGCACTCAAGGTGCATAGTAGTATGGTTAAAGCCTTATATGTATTTATATGCTGACCATGTGCTTAATAAGAATTAATATTTAAAACAATTTATGTAATTTTCATTAGAAAATTGTTTTACGTGGATTAGTGCAGCAAATCATTGCACTACTTATTTTTATTAGAAAATTAATATTAGATTAATCTAGAAGATGATTAAATGATCAATATTGTATAAACATTGTTGTGTTTTTTTTTCCAAAATTACAATGGATATTGTAGTTTTTAATGTAAATAATATACAATGGTAATTTTACATATAGGCAAATAACAAATGCTAAGAAATATGTTAAAGAGGAAAAACCCTCATATGCATTTTTGTTATTTACTGTGCCATTTAAAAGAAGGATTCATAATACACATTACCTTAGTATAACTAATATAATAGCATTAGATATTATATAATACTAAATTGTCCATTCACTTTACTACTGTTACACAATGCTTTATTTACCACCTTTTTTTACAGTTTACAGTTTCGATTGCCCCAGAAATCTTCTTCAGAACTTTAAATCTCCTAGCCTCAACTCTAAATTCAAATTCAATTAAAACTGTAAACTTTAAAAAAAAGCGGGGGGGGTAAATAAAGCATAATGTAACAGTAGTAAAGTGAATGGACACTTTAGTATTATATGGTATACACAATGCAATAAGAAAGAGTAGCATTAGATATTCTAGTCTTTGTAAAAAATTTTAACCAACATATTGAGAGGAATGAATTTGAATAATCTTTTCTGTTTTACCCAATAATTTATTTAATTAATAATTCATTTTACTATTTGAGATATTAAAAGAAATAGAAAAGTTCCTACACAGTTTGAAAAAAAAATATTATTTTTTAGTTATCTACTATTAAAAAAATAATTGTGTTTTACCAGGTTGTTTTGGAAGTCTTAAATAAATATTAGTTATGTTTCAAAAAAATGATACCATCCACATAAGGTATTACCTATTCCATTATTACTAGGAAAGTCAAATTTTCCACAATTCTTAAACACTGCATAAAAATCATAACTTAGTATTAAGAGGCATGAAGATTTTTCATTTTATTCATGTGAGTTTTGTAATTTTTAATTGTTTCATCTGACCATAGATGTTAACAAAAAAATGGATTCAGTTAAAAAAGATAAACATTGATTTGTAATCTATTTCAAGGATGAAATAATTAATGAATTTCATGTATTTTACATAGAAAATGGTTGTTCGAATCATTACTAGTAGATTGTCTTCTTTCTTTTATAGAGTGATATCATAATGAAAACTTTAATATTACTGTTTCTTGATTTCTTTTTTTAAAAAAAAAACAGTAATCAAGTGATTTGTCTAATAGGAAGATCATGTCATTTTTAAATATTTTATGGGTAGATTAAGCATGTAACAGTTACCAATCAGTTACTCTGAACTTATTACAATTATCAGCTAATAATCAATGCAAGATCCTTTGTCTCTGAATACATCACTGTGCTAAACCACACAAAGCTTTTAAAAATAACTTTTGGAAAAGTTTCAAATAAAGATTTTCAACAGTATTTGAACTGAGTTCAAAACCAGAATTTGGTTTGACTCTAGTCATTTACTATAACTGATTTTATTACTGAGGGGAGACCATTTGATTTCATTTATGTTCATGTGATTGAGTAGTTTTAAAAAATAGCACAATAGTACATAATTTATAAGTGAAAAAATCATAGATAAAATGAAATCAGCTGCAAAGAGTGGATTTATTTGTAAGTTTAAAATACTTTATTTGGAATCTCATTATGATTATATATACTGAAAGTGAAGAATTATGATGTGACTTATCAAAAATATCACTTTCATTGTCTTTCATATTACTTTTCATTATTAAAATATTGTGGATGGTGCAATTTGTATATATAAATTACATCTAAAGTTCCCGTTTTAGGGCATGTTTTATATTAACAAAAAAAAAACTTTGATATAGTTTATTAATAGGCAAATATAAATAGTAACTTTTTTATTATTTGATATTATCTTTTTGGGATAGGAGGTTTTTATTATCTAGTCAGGTATGTTTAAATGTGTTAGTAATGTGAGGATTTTTCTGAATAACAGCTAACCAGATTATTTGCTCATTGGATAGTCTTTGAGCTGTCTGAATATGCCAGCCATGAGAGATGTATCGGCATGGTGGTGGGCACTGGAATCTCTCCAAACATGTTTAAGGTATGCTAATCTATTTATACATATTTCAATGTCTACTTTTTTTATCAAAATTTATTTACCTTGATTAACGTATGGCCATATTGAATTAGATTTTTTTTTTTAATTTATTAAGAGATATTTATTATCATTACATTAGTAACAATGGTCATGAGAGTAATATGCAATATCACAAATGATTTCACCTTATCACCCTTAAGGCAGAAGGACACCTGATTACCCCTCATGCCTGTTCATCAGTGTCACTTGACTATTGAAACCGGATGTATACTTGCTTTCATCAGGCTGAGGACCACATGCTTGCTTATCGTGCATATTGAGTCATCACTACCCTGCTAAAATATTGAGACTTTAATAAAAAATCAGTTACCATTGGAGTATTTATATAAGATGAGCAATTATTATATTTGTATGAATTTCCAGCACTTGGCAAAATAGATTATTCATGAAATGCTTGTATGCTGCAGATTGTTTGTTAATTTTTTCATGTAGTAATAACACACAATAAATTGAGTTGATATTTCTCCAGATTTATTTATATATACATATTTAAAGCATATTAATTAATTTATTATATGTATATATAAAATTAAAAATAATCCATTGCAAGGCGAAGGCTTTTTTGGTAACTTATAAAAAAATAGTAATGACAAATCCATTGCTCACAATCTTCCCATATCATCCTTATTTTACTCTCTGTCCAAAAAATAAATTATTGATTAATATTAAGTTGTTTAACTGGTCAGTTTTGGTTTGTTTATCCGAAACAAACATCCAAAGTCTAATTAGAACCTGGAAAAAAAATCGTCTATTCGGCTTGTATTCTAAGCCACGTCATTGTCATGGCATACCGATGAGCTAGCTGTTGTACCAGGATTTCCATCATATATATAAACACAATTACACTTAATTAAGTGTTTGTTTCAATTTACAAATGTAAGATAATGAAAGTTTGAATTTAAAGGTAAAGTGTTTAGCAGTTGTTAAAATGTTAGAGATCTGATCTTTTGAAAAATTATTTTGAAGAGATTTTGGTATAAGAACAAAAAGTCTCAAATAACTTGCTACTTAGGAGATCATATCACATGTGACCACAGGAAGTTATAATCTGTGACCTTTAGATTTCATGTCTGCTATTGACTGCATTATATCAAGCAGGGCTAAAAAAATGAAATGTTTTATTGTTTGGGAGGTCATTTATGTGTAATATACAAGACTCTAGCATGGGTGATAAACTAAGCTGATTGATGAGAATGTTAAATGAAAAGTTATATTTGCTATTATAATTAGAAAAAGAAAATAGATGTATAAGGAATTTACATTAAAGAACATATAATACTTTCCTAACTTAATGTGCACATTGATTTTTTAAATAACATATGACTTGATGAAAAACTAACCATAGTTTTTTTGTTTTTTATATATATCTTAGACAATCTTTGTTTGCTTTAAATTTTTTACAAATCAAAACTGTTGTTGTCCATTTATGTTTAGATTGAACGTACTCATGATGAGCTCGTGATATTTTTAATATCTTTTGTCATTAATATTTTATATTCATAAATCCTAATGATAAACGTAAAATTATTAGCATAATCAGCTCTTCAAACAATTTCTTAAATTTTTAATTACTTTTTTTTTTGTAAATTTCCAAGTTTCACGTTCATAAATTAGAGCAGGAAAGATACTCAGCTAAACACCTTTTTTTAAACAAAAAAAAAAAGAAAGAAGAAAGGAAAGTAAGAAAGAAAGAAGGAAAGTAAGAAAGAAGGAAAGAAAGAAAAAAAGAAAGGAAAGAAGGAAAGTAAGACAGAAGGGGAAAAGGAAAGAAAGAAAAAATGAATGAATGAATGGCACATCTCTAAATATTGCATTGTTTTATCAAATGATTACATGCAGGTTAAATTCTATCCATATAAATATATATATGTGTGTGTGTCTGTGTAATTAGCCTATTGTAGCATAAAATAAGTAGTCCAAATTATTTTATAACATAAAATTGTTATCTCTTAGAATCATCATTTATATTGCAAGAATACAAATCATATATTAGATATTTTATATAAGAAAGGTAGTTATAGTTTTATTTTAATATTTTTATAATTCTTACCTTATTATATAAATGTTGTACTCTATATAATTTATTTAATGTACAGAGATTAATTGTAAACAAATAATGGAAACACTCCTTCCTATTCATGGAACACTTTAAAATCTCTATCTCACAACATGTATTTCAAACACAGGAATAAAGATTTTTGGAAAAAGACAAAAGACACCCTCACGTGTCTTCATCATTTGTTTAATATTTAACCCTAGACAAGTTCTACACCTCAATTTTCAAATACTTTCATCTTGGATTCACTCATTTGATAATGTTGACTTAAGATAAGTATATTAATGATTATTACAAATCAATGATTTGAGCTAATCATTAAAGCACTTATCTAAAGGTGTTGATGTTAAATGAGATTTAACGTTTATAAATTGAGTTAAAATAGTACTTTTTCTCATTTAATATCTAAAATATAATCTATATATATAACTGTACAAACAATGTAATATATAGGGTATTTTGAGCTCTGACTTTCACACGACTCTCAA
Source organism: Epiperipatus broadwayi (assembly GCA_028023455.1). NCBI lineage: Eukaryota > Metazoa > Onychophora > Udeonychophora > Euonychophora > Peripatidae > Epiperipatus > Epiperipatus broadwayi. The sequence continues at coordinate 10,551,590 of JAQFVV010000020.1, read as the reverse complement.
CTCTCCACACTATCTCATACCATTGATACACTTGACTACATATATGTCTAAAATATAAATAATCACCAATATCAGTATTTCGTGCTAAACCAGCACTCGTCAGTTGGTTCACATTATCATCTCTACACATACATACTATAAGCGCTCAGATTTATATTAAGATAGACAATCTTTATACTTTAATGAATAGGCTTCAATCCACTCCACTCTCCAATTCTTCAGCTGTCCATCCTATTGAAAATCTGATGATGGAACGCTCAAAGCTCACACTGATTGAATATTGTTGGTTAATCATGTTTAAACTATTTTGGAATTTAAATTTGATGCTACAAAAGGTAATGAGACACTTTTACTATTATTTTCAATTATTTTTTTTTTGCATGTATTAAAATTGTATACATATATAATTTTAAATTTACATCATTGTAAATACTTCTATGCATGTATTGTGATTCATCGGAAAATTATGGGATCACTTATACAAACAATCCTCAGAACACTTTAAAAATGGCCAAACAAAATTAAAGTTTGTGGATTTCATTTCATAATGACAGTCATGGGTTGCTTATAAATAAAAAATGTTGAAAGTAGTATTTAAACTGCTGTTAGGTCAATTCAACAATATAACTAAATACTTATATTACAGTAAATTCTATTAAGGCTGTAAACCTCAAGAATATGCACATGAAAATGTGAAGGTAGGGACCTCTACAGGTCTTAAGCACAAGCTTACATTTTGGAAGAAAAGAGCTTGTGGTTAAGACCTGTAGAGGTCCCTACCTTGAGGTTTACAGCCTTAATAAATATTACTTACATAATCAATGTGCATTTAAATAAATTTATAAGTAAATTCTATAATAAATCAAGATTATAGTTTGATTCTCCTCAAATTAGACACAATAACAGAATCAGCAAACCATTAAGCATACTAAACTTTCCTTATGTGTTTGAATTAATAAATACAGGCTATAGGAAGTCTTTATGAATATTTATCAATACATTGTATATTAAACTTGCTAGTTAGTCAATGTCTAAAATACAGGCTTTTTTATACCTATACCTTAAATTGTAAGTATAGGGGGACTTGAACATAGACTTTCACACAACCCTCCACTATCCACACTATCTGATATCACTGATACACTTAAACACACATATATCAAAAAGATAATCACCAATTTACGTATTACATGCTAAACCAGCAATCATCAGTTGGTCCAGATTATCATCTCCACACACATATACAATCAGTGCTCAGCTGTACGAAATATTGATTATTAAATAGTTATTATCATTACAATGATAATGTGTTAACAAAGTTGATATGTGGTTTTTGTTTGTATGCTTCATTAATGAATAACAGCATGTATAATTAAGTAATCTGCTGAAAACTAGATTTTATGACTGCCTGAAGTATATGGGCTCAAAACACTGTGATCAAGTCATGAAAAAAAATATTTGATTTCCATATTTTTCCATCAACCTTTAAAATATACAAATATTCATAATAATAATTAATAGTAACCATGGTGATGATAATAATATTAATAGTAACAACAACAATAACTAATAAATTTTATATATTAAAATGAAATGTTTAGATTTCTTAATTACTATATTGCTAGAAACATTGCAAATATTTTTTATTTAAATATAAGATTACTTTTTTACTTAGTTTTGTGACTATTGTTTAAAATATATTAAATATATACTCTGCCTTTGCACTAAATTAAACATACAGACGCCATTTTGCAACAATACATAATAAAAATTAGGTTGTCATCTGATCCTTCGTGTCAGATGACAACCAAAAATTATACGTAAATGAAAATTAAATTTTCGAATCAGTCCATTATTCAAAACATATTCTGACTGCAAATATTTTTTATTTAAATATAGGAGGATTACTTTTTTACTTAGTCTTGTGACAATTATTTAAAATATACTACTATTGTATGAATTGAGCAGATCGTGCCATTAATAAAATTTATATCGTAAATGAAAATGTTTAGTTTTCTGAATCATTTTTATTTAAACATTCTAATTCATATAAAAAATGGTATTTTACTAATATAACATTTAAAAATAAAGTTGTTTAATTTTAAGTATTGCCTCATAATAATTAAGATAATTCTGCAGGATATTTGACAGCAGACATAATTATATTTATCAATCATCTTTTATAAAAAAATTTATCCTGTGTTGGTATAGCATAGTGTTAGATTGTCAGATGTTGAAATATAAGATCTGAAGATCGATTCCTGTGCAGTCTTGAAGTTTTATTTTTAAATATCAATATTATTTTCTAATATCAATATTATCTCTTTTTTTTTAATGTCAATGTTATTTTTACACTTGAATTTAGACTGTCATGATCTTATTAACAAAAAACTTGTAATTGATCCCATAATATTATCCAAATACAGTCATTCCAAATCCAAAGAAAACAGAATTAGTAAAAAAAGATTTTTTTTAAAAGATATTATTGCATGCATTTTATTAAAATGATATTATTATTTAATGCTATCCTTTGGTTGTAACAATCATATAACATCACTTACACCACTTCATTGGGAAATGCCTATAAAATGTATCCTCTTACCTATTCTATTGGAGGAAAGCATTGTTTATTTGTTTTAGTTATTATCATAATCTATCATTAACAAAGGAAAGTGCAAGGTGTGGTAATGGCTTCTAAAAATTTATCAAATCTAAGTATGAAAATTTTTCCCACTTAAACAAATATAATATAAATCCTTAGCCCCTAGATATTGTGCTGTATAGCATGACTAAATTATTATACTGAAATAATTAACATACAAAAAATTAAATCATTAAGGCATGTAAATATTCTGTTACTGAATAAATATTTGAGCAGCTAACTTTGTTAATAGAAAGTGTGATAGTCATCGAAGAGCCACTATATCTCACTGGATGGTGCCATTTTCATGCTAAAACACATAAAAATGCCATTTCTGTGGCTGACACGTTCGAACCCACATTTTCTATAATACAACTTTTTTGTTGTGCTACAGATTGCAGGCCACTATGTCGCGTCGCAGTACAGCATGTATGTCGCATCACAGCAAATACATTTTCCGAATATCGCACAGTTTATAAAATGGTTACAGCTTGGTGAAAGGGTGTGTTTTTTTGAATTGGATGAAAATGTTGTTTTCATTGGATTTGTTTTTATTTTAAAGTATTGAAATGTTCAGATTTTGTAAAGTAATAATTAACAGACTTTTTACACCGTAGTGTATTGAAGTTTTAAGTGGTAAATGTTGATGAGATATATGTATAAAGTGAGTTGGAATTAGGTAATGTGTCAAGTAACGTACTGTTCATAACATTCCACGAGACAAAGAAGATTGTACCATGTGTATATTTTTGAAATAAAAAAGAGCGTTAACACAAAAATATCCAGTAAGAAAAGTACAATTGTACACTGTTTTTTTAAATGTCATAAAAAGCACATATTATAAACATGTTTAATAAGTAAAGAACTTATATATATATATATATTTGTTGTTGTTTTAAAAAGTTTTAGTTTCTTTCTTTTCTCCGACTACTGTTATACTTTGTTGAATATAGTTTACGTTTATTGTTATCATTTATTTTATAGATGTTAGTAAAAAAAAATATGTACAAAAATACAATTTTGATATTTTTTATTTTAGCATTACAACAACAGAACACTAACCCTAAACCTAACCCTAACCCTAAAACTAACCCTAAAACTAACCCTAAACCTAACCGTAACAACTTTTACTTTTAGTTGTCATTCTATTTGAAATAAAAAATAGTGGTAATATCTGTTTGTCTGTAAAAAAAAAAAAAAAGTAAAACAAAGACTAAAAAAGTAAAAAATAGTGATAACACAATAATATCTGTTTCTCTGTAGAAATAAAATGTAAAAGGAAGTCTAAGAATTTTTACTTTTTATTCCGATTATGAGTTTTTAAACAACAACAAAAAAAAAAGCCGTAACCCCAGTAAAAAAATCTCCGATAGAAAATTGATTTTTCTAATAAAAAGCAAACTAAAAAAGACGAATCAAATTGTAATTTGTTTATTTTATTTTACATTTATTATTATCATTTAATTTGTATACGTTAATAAAAAATAATATTTAAAATTAAATATTTAAAAAAGACGATTTTCTTTTGTTTTTATTTTTGCATTACAAAAAACACATCAAAATGATTATAATTAATGGCCCGGGAATGATCATATTTTATAGTTTAAGCATGAAAACTGCGCCATCGAGTGGGATATAGTGGCTATTCGATGACAACCGAAAAGGTAAACAAGTTTATGCATGAACGATTCTGAATAAAAGTAACAAACAAGAGTTATTTTTAACTAACTAATTAACATGTTGGTTAGCAGTGACCGGCTAATCATTATTTATCACATGGAAAATTTCTCAAGTTATTTTATAGCTATCAAAGTCAGAAGAGTTAAAATGTAAATAAAAAGTAAAATAGTAAATAATTATAATTTTTTAATATTCCATTGTTTCTGTGTTTTTTGTTAAACAAAATTGTTTAGAATTCATTTTGTTTTAATTTAGTAATATTTTTCATAGACAGAGCCAGACAGAAAAAGTGGGGCCTGGTGTAATGTTTTCATGAAAGGGGAGGTAATCTATTTCATATGATAAAAACACTTAGATATTTTAAAAAAAATATTGCCTTACTCGCAAATATAAATATGTTAAAATTGCACAAATTGATACTTATAATATCTAAATAATTATTTATTTATTATAAATTATAAATATGATTTTGTGCAAATTTTATTGAATCAGTATTTGAGAAAACAAAATAAAATTCATTTTATTTTTTTCAATGCTTTATTGTGAATCCGTTAATAACATCATCCTAATTTAATTTTTTCTTTTACAAAATCGGATTAAAAATTTAAATGCTAATAAGAATTGTTTTTGATCTATTCTGATTTTCGCATTAAAATATCTAAAACATTGTGAAACATTTAATTGCAACATTGTGTGTGATACTACTGCACAATCAGTGTTTTTATAATTATATTTTTTACATGTGATATTCATTGTGGTGCCTACAAATTACAGACTATTGGAGGGAGGAATATAGTTTCACTTAGCATGCAACAAAAAGTTTTCCTTTTGGATTTTCACTAAAGATGTAGATAATGCAGGCTCAGGCCTTGATAAATATGAGACCTTGTGCTATCATGCCAGCTCTATTAATAATTAGGGGTGCTGAAATTTGGCTTGCATGAAGGTGTCTTTACCCAAGCAACAGCTCTGTCTAAACATGACTTGAAACAGATATCATGGACATAGAGCGAATGATGAAGACAGATTTAGTATGCTGGAAATCCCTGGATATGAACATTGCTTGAGGTGTATAATTGCTCATAAGTCAATTTGAAACAAGATTTGGGTGAGATTCTTCTGCCTATTACACAAATAGAAAATTTGGTCTAAAAATGTCCTAGCTTACACAGTTCGTATAAGTTGTACTATATAATGTATTGTTCATTATATCAGTAAAAATAATTGTAGTAGTAATAATATTCAGTAATAGCAGTATTAAATCATAAAGCAGTGGTAGGATTAAGGACAAGCATCATAAATCTTTTTTTGCAAAAGGTAGGTATATAGAATAGAGAAGACTGCACTGTGGTTAAGAAACTGTCACGATTTACAATCAATATACCTCCTGCTCTTATGAAATTCATCTCCCAGAGGAAGAAAATTTAATAAATCAGATGGATGAATGTAAGATTTTTTTGAAAAGGTAAGTTAGTCAGTGACAGGGGTCGACTAAAGGAACATGGACACATTTACATTCAAAACAATGGCATTTAATAAATTATTTTTATAGAAAAAAATATAAGAGAAATTCACATTACACAAGCTATTATGAGTGGTGCAAATTGTTGGACAAATTGTAGATTATTACACTCTAAAATTAAAATGGTAGTTGAATTAAAAATAGATATATCCAATTATATTCATAAGAAAATCAATATTCATTCTTTAGAAGAATCTACTATACAACTAAATTCCAACAGCTATTAAGCACTGACATTTCTGATTTGGAGCAAGCATGGAATTCTCTTATGGAATATGTTGTGAATACAAATAAAATTATTCTTGAATTTTCTAAAAACAAGAATCATGACTGGTTTTCTGACAATGATTTCCTTATTAATGATTTGATTAAAAGGAAACATGAATTTTCTGTTTGGCAGATCTGAAGGCAGATTAAATTGACAAAATGGCTTAAAAATAAATGATGGATTAAAACTTCAAAGAAAATATAGACCAGGGGTGAGCACACATGAGGTCAATGAGAGCCACATGCCAGATTTTTATATATTGTAAAAAGCCACCCTATATTATTTAAGTACACAAACATAAATACATATCGCCAAATTTTATATAACTTAATTAATATGACGACATATTCTACTCAAGTTTTAAGTTCTCAATAAAGTATATAAAAAATATAATTAAGAAAAATAAAATACAAAATAATTATTTCAAAATTTTAATAATAAAAATTCATTAATAAAAAGTATAACATTTAACTAAGATTTTTGACTAAATATTTGAAATTTGGTGTATAATTTGGTAAAGCTATTTACAGCAATACTATGAGATGCTCATTGGTCAACTGTGAATATTTTGACTTCAGGAACTTCATTGTGAAATACAACAATTCACAGCAATATGTTGTCCAAAACTTAAAATTAGATAGTAAGCAGCTTTCTTTATGTGTGGGTATTTTGATTCTGGCATGAATTTCCAAAATTCAATTAGAGAACTAGGTTTGTGATTAATTTGCAATGTCTGATCCTCTTTCATCTCTAATAACTCCAATTCTCCAGCTGGTTTTTCAACAAAATTATTTCAGAAATTGGAAATCCATCTTATATAATATCACAAATAAATGGATTCACAAAATATGCAAATGTAGATTTAAAACTTTTCAAATCTACATTCAAAATCTGCTTGCAACCCTTACAATTTTTCTTTATATTCATTTAATTTTTCTTTTTTGATATTAATTATATTTGCTTTTACTCATAGAAAATGATTATATTTTCTGGACTTAAGGTCGTGCACAAAAAGCCAAAGTTTAGCTTTAAGACTAAATACAGTTTATGACAAATCACTAATCATTTTTTCTTTATATTCCGAAATGTCTCTAAGAAACATTAAGTCATTAGGCTAAGTTTCATTTCCTAATTCTGGATATATTTTTTCTTTTTCTTTTAAAAATGTTATGATAGGATTTAGGAGTTCCACAAAATGGCTAAAAACATTGCAAGTTGACAGCCATCTGATAAGAGACCATAAGGAGAGATCATTGGGCAATTTATTTGTTTTGTCATTTATACTCTTCTAAAATATTCTTAAATTGATGGCATGTTTTGGCATTTGTTCTAATTAAATCATCAATCTACAAAACAATATTCTATACATTTTTATATTTTGAGTACTTTGCTACGAGATGTTCATGGTGGATTATACAGTGAAGAGATACATAAGAAAAATTTAGGATTGTTGTTTAAAAGATCAATAAGACCTAGATTTTTCCATATCATTGAAGGGGCTACTTCAGTCACAACACTTACAAGTTTATCATGAGTCAATTCAAACCTCTTCATGAACTCACCAAGTGCATTTTTGACATCAAGACTGCAAATTGTTTCTGTATAAACTATTAGATCTAACATTTTGTCCATCACATTTACATCTGCAGATACATAGCAGACAAAAATGGCCGATTGTGGAACATTCTGAATGTCTATGGGCTCATCTAAAGTGAAACTGAATGCTGTATGAATTTTTAAAATTACACATCAAACTATTTTCAACATTTTTACTAATTTCACTAATACGGCACTCAATTGTATGGCGTGTTATAAAAACTTATCTGATCAATTTATCTGGATCCAAAACTTTAACCACTACTTCCAAGTTTCTTTTAATAAATTCTCCTCCGTATGGATATTTGGCATGAGCAATATTCCAGGCTATCAAAAAACTAGCTTCATTTGTTCTGCCATCTTCATGACTAAAAGAAAACAGTCATTATTTCTTGCAATGATTTAAGTTTCTCTACAATTTTGAATTCTGTAGATATTGAGTTGAAAAATGGGAATAAATTACTTCATAATGTTGACATAAATTGCTTACTTTGCCATTGCAACTTTAAACCACTAAACATCACATGATTACCGTTTCTTATGCTTGCTCATAACTTTTTATTAAAACAGGAAAAACTCTTCAAACAGTAGTGCCACTCAGTGCAAGCCAGAGTAATCACTGGATGCCAGAAGGCTTGAGCATAAAATTCTTATCTAGTGCCTACTCATCCCTATCCCTAGACTAGTTTATAGCTTGTGTATTTTGTCAGTGAAGAGCCTTGAATCTGAGAGCACTGCACCTTGACGAAAGCCACAAGCTAGAAACTAGTCTCCTAAGATCTAGGTGCAGTGTTCTCAGATCCAAGGCTCCTCACTGATAAAAGCCACAAGCTAGGAACTAGTCTGGAGATATTGGATGAGTAGGCACTAGATAGGTGTTTTATGCACAAGCCTTCTGGTATCCTTACTCTGGCTTGCACTGAGTAGCACTATGGTATGGAGAGTTTTGTCCATTGCAACTTTACAAATAAGACACAATGACTTCCCATTATTGTCAATAAAAGCAAATTTTTCTACCCATTCTTTCTGAAAGCTTCTCTTTTCTTGTTTGTATTTTCATTTTTTTTAAATATTTTCTGAGGTCATGCTAACAAAAAATTTAGTAAATTTATTTCCAAAATCTGAAATTCAAACAAAAATACATAAATAAATAATTAAAATAAAAATGTCTAAATATTAATTCTTGTTTAAAAAGATTCATAAATGGCCAACAAATTATCAAAATAATAGGGCTTCTTAAAATAGAATAAGAATAAAAACAATTTAGAGTAATTAAAAGCAATTTCGGACTATATTTATTTTTGGTTGATATTTTCCTGACAATTTTTAAACGTCTGTATTAATAATATTTATCACCAAAAATAGAAACAACATAAACAAAATCAAGCAAATGCTTTCGAGTTTTATTTTCCAGTTTTTTTATATAATTGTTTTTTTTAAAAACATGAAACTCTAAGTGCATTAATTATAAACAATTAAGACAAATTTACTAACCTGTACGAGTCTTTAGAAAGTTTGCGCAGACGCCATGAAAAAATTACTCATCGTAAATAAGTTTAAATGGTTTAATAAAACAGTCTACTTACCAGAATTTTTGAAAAAATATGAAATAATATACTTAGCTGGTAGAAAAATTATCACTGAAATATACAACCACAAAATTGCACAAGTCATAAATATATGCATGCGATCACACCAAACGCTCATGTCATAATTTTTATAAGATTCTGTAGATGTTAATGTATAGTTTGCCAATATATTTGAAAATAATATATACGTAATGTAATTTTTAATAAAATAAGTAATACATTGTACAGGCTTAAACCTGCATTTATATATGTAATATATGTAGGATTCGAACTCAGACTTTCACACGACCCACTACTCTCAGTACCATCTCATATTGCTGACTCACCTGATCACATACATGTTGAAAAGATAAATAATCGCCAATATATGTATTTCATGCTAAATCAGCAATCTAATTTCTAACAATTCTTCTTGGAAAATTGTAGTAACCTCTTCAATATTTGCAGTAAAAGCATTTTTCATCCAGTCATCTACCTTCAATTTCAAAATATCTTCAAATCATTTTTCCATGTCTAATTTAAGTTCATTGAGGTGGTTTCTGAATCTGTCAATATCCTCTGGAGTTACATCATCTTTTATAGATGTCAGGAAACTGATGAAATTCTGTCTTCAATAAATTATAAGGAAGTAGTTCAAGTTTGTCAATAAATAATGACACAATACTTTGGCAACCTATAAGAGTTTTATTAGCTCCTTGAAGCTGCAAACTGACATCATTAAATATCTTGAAAATATCTGCCAAATAAAAGGCATTCTTTACTGTTTTTAACTGTTGACATAGATTGGTCTCATAATTACTTTCAAAAAATTGTATGAGACTATCATATAATGCTACAAAACGAGCCAAAGTTTGCCCTTTGACAGCCACTGAACTTTTGTGTGCAAAAGAAACATTAAAATCTTCATTATTGTTCTGGAAAAGCTTTCAAAACATTTTATCATTTTTTGCATTGGATTTGATCTTGTTTATGGCTCCAAATATTATAGTTAATGATAAATGAAGACTTGTACTTAGATGTTTTCCTACAAGATGTCTGTGTACCACACAATGAATACATAAAACATTTGGCACTTTTTCCTTCAAATAAGCAACAAATGAATGATAGCAGCCTACTACTGATGGTGCATATGCAATGATATTATCCAAAGAAATATTATTTTTTATAAAGTATGATTTCATAGTATTAAATATAGATAATTCTTTTGTATCTGTAATGAGATTTATTGTGAATAGCATTTCTTCTCATAATATATTGTTTTCACCAAAATAATGTATATATACCATTAATAAAGCATTATTATCTTCAATGGTAGACTCATCCAATTGCATGGAAAATGAGTTTTGGCGAATACTTATAAGTTTTTTTTCAACAGTAACTGCCACTTCTTCAATTCGTCGCTTTATTATGCTATCGCTTAGGGGCAACATTTTTAAAATTTCAGGTATATCTTGATGCATTACTGTTGAGATAAATTCTTTTATAGAGGGGATTATTTCAGTTTATCTAATATTATAGTTTTTATCACTTTTTGCAATTAATTGTGAAATGTGATGAGGCAATTAATCTATCTTCATTTGCTGCATGTTGTTTCTTAAATGATGCAATGATCTTGAATTTTTTTTATATATTTCCTGAAAATATTTAATGGGCTCATCCTTATCATTTGGATGCTTTGTAGCAAGATGTTCTTGCAATCAACTTGACTTCATTTCCTCATTGGATGTTTTATGACACAATAAACACATTGTTTGTTGTGTTGTTTATTTACAACAGATTCTATGAAATCCATAGCCACAAGTCTATTTCTTTTTTTGAGACATGGGCTCACAATATTTCATAATATTTTGTTTGAAGCAGTAGCACATGCTCACTCTCACAAATATAACTGTGTAGTGACCAATGCGACCACAAACAAAAGAGTCTATGCCATAAATCATCATCTATGCATGTTTCTCATGCATTGTGGATTGGGTTTGGGGAGGGAGGAGATGCTCGAGCTATTCTGGGACAAGGCTCTTTTGTTAGTGGTTACACTATAGCTCCATTTAGTTTTATTTATGCAATATGAACTAAACTTATGTGTGGGAGATACAAATAGTATATTTTCAGAAATTTAAATTGTCATGGGGAATTTTATGAAAACTTAATGAAAATGTTTTTAAATAATGATATGAATTTTTTTTAAAAGTCAATTAAATTAAAAAAAAAGAAAGTGCTTCAGTGTTGGACAAAACTCCTACTGCCCACCATGAAGGCTGGAACACCCACTAGTGGGTGGCAGGGACCAGGTTGACTACCACTGCTCTAAATAAAAAAGATAATAATGGCTAGCAATTATCATGCGTATCTGTAGTTGAATTAAGACTATGATCTATTAAAGTGCATATAAACTTTAATGTTATGGCATCAAAGTAAAAGAAATTGTTTTCATAATTATGTTAGAAGAGTATTGTTTTAGGGACATTAATTATTTTAATCATAATATTTTGGTTTTTATAATAGTATAGTTATCATGAAGCAAATCAAGTCAATGTATATGCCATCGTGTGTTTAATATGTTTTTGTTTTATATATGCAAAGAAGTATTAAGGTGTATATCAGTGTAAATATTTAAAAAACCATTTTTAAAAATTTACATTGGGCCCAAAAATTTTATTAGACCACCGGACTCTTGAAACATATGCTTAAGTAAAAAAAAAAATCCAGCACACTTAAAGGTTTACAAGTCATTAGAGATCTCATTTATTGTACATTTCATGCTACAGAAATATTTTTTATATGCTGTAGTCTTCACTTTTTACTTGTTAAAAAATATATTCATATTCCATATTATCATTAATAATAAATCTGTTATATATAATAATAATAATAATAATAATAATAATAATAATAATAATAATAATAATAATAATAATAATAATAATAATAATAATAATAATAATAATAATAATAATAATAATAATAATAATAATAATAATAATAATAATAATAATAATAATAATAATAATAATAATAATAATAATAATAATAATAATAATAATAATAATAATAATAATAATAATAATAATAATAATAATAATAATATCCACACAATTTATACTACATTTAAAAAAATTAATGAAGTATTTTGATGTCCTAAAGAGAAAATTCCTTTGAAGTGTCATGGTGTATATGAAATTCTATGTGGAGTTTGTTTACATTCATACATTGGACAGAATAATCATAGAATAAACATAAGAAAGGAAGAACACAATTTGGCAGTTAGAGAAAAATCTAATTCATCAGCCATTTATTCACATATTAAACTAACAAACAATGACATCAATTTTAATAAAACACATATTCTGGCAAAAGTTGAACGATATAGCCAGAGATTGCTAAGGGAAGCTATAGAAATTTTTAAACGGCCCAAGAACGTAAATGAAAAGTGTGAATTAAAGAAAATTAACAATATTTGGAAAAAGCTAGTGGAAGATAAAGTATTTTTTAAAACTTTTCAATCAATAGAATTTGAGAATGAGGAGAAAATAACAAAGGAAAAAATAATGATTTTAAATCTTATGATTTGAGAAAGAAAAAGCTTTGGGGAAAGCACTTGTTATTGTACTGAAATATCAGCTATTTAGCTATTATATTTTTATTACATAAAAGTTCCTGGAAATAATACTATGAATTCATTTATCCATGAGAATATTAGAATTAACATATATATATAAGTCTTTGTGTCTGTAAAACTCAACTTATCCAAAACATTATAGAACAGATTATTTATTTTAAAAAAAAAACCTGGAAACTGACCACATAACAGTTTCTCAGTGAAATAATGTACATACCTTCCTTTAAATAAAATATTTAGCATGTATTATAAGCCGAAAAAAGGTGAGTAACATTTAATTAATCAACTGCATGGAAAGATTTTTCCTTCAGCATCCCCTCCTCTAAAGACACAAGGGAGAAAAAAACATTACTCACTAAGTTGTCCAAATGATAATACTTTTCAATAGACTTTCATTCCTATTTTAGTCTGCTAACTAAATATCCATTTACCACCAATAATTGTTTTAGCCATCTAGGTTGTCTTTGGGGTAGCTTTCCGAACGAAAAATCTTGAGCTGATCTGAAACCTGGAAAAAGAAATCCAACTTTTCTCTGACTTATTCAAATACCAGCCATAGAAAGTGTAAATGCTAACTCCCACACTACAAACTTCAAAATATATTATATGTGTGTGTTGGAAACTTTGTAGGCGTTTATTAACTTTAGATAGTTTGAAAACTGCTGTTTAAATAATAATAATAATAATAATAATACAAGCAGTTATTGTGAGTAGTTTTATGAGATAAGAAAATCAAATCGCTTTTGACAATACATTTACATGTTTTGATATTCTACAGTCTAGAAGAGAGATATTGTATCTGTATTACAAATATTGACCATCCATAGAAATTAAAATAATTGTGATGCTTTATCCATCTGTAAACATAGATAATACTTTTTTTTTTGTAATATTTGTAAATCAATTCATTGCAATTCTTATCAAAAGTTTTGTTTGATTTTCTAAGATGTTTATTTTTTGCATCTTTCAAAAGTTCTTTAATAATATTTCTGAGCAAATATTTGAAAACTTGGGTTGCACATGACCAGAACAGCATTCATACTATTGAATGCCTTCCAATCTTCAAATTTTTTATATAAAAGCATACTTTTATTCATCATTAGTATAACAATCTTTATTTATATACTTTTCTATTATAGTTTAAAATCAGTAATAAACAGCATACGGAAGTTATTTTTGCTTATATAAGTATAATTTTTTAATATTGTAATTAATGCTAGCATTAAAATTCAATTAGTGTTATTAGATTAATTATTAGTAATCTGATAAAAAGGGTAAGTTTTATGATTTTAATGTAATAACAAAATATTTATTTAAAAAAAACTAATAATACGTTTGGGAATGTCGATATAACCATACTGCCTTATAATGTATTGATTATTTAAACTTACAGTAGATAGCTTTGGCATAGGATTAATAGAATTGTTCTTGATGGCATATAACTTCAATGTTTTTTGACAAACGTTGCTGTTGACCAAGTAAAAAAACATTGATATGCCACTATAGCGTTACAACAATCCCCAAAAATTATTTTAAAATTCTGTAAATTAATATTTTATGTGTGTATGTATATTCAATTTTTTATCAAAGGTAGATTGAAATGTGTAGGTTGACAACCAATAATTATTAACCTAAATTCCTGGGTAATTTGTCAATACTTACTACCTTCTTAACACACTTTATTCTATCATATTAATATTTAGAGTCACATATTGATTTCGTTACATTACTATATATGTTTGCATGCATAGATGTGTAATCATTTATTTTGGATTTGTCCATGTATTCATTTGGTTGTTGCAAATATTAGTATTACATATTACACTGATGTTTTGACTATATACTATCAGCAATCCAGATCATACAGATGCCCAAAATCAGAAAACTGTTGCATTAAATATCTTATTTTAAATTTATCAAGATATGTTATTCAAATATTTTGCCCAATAAAATCCAGAAAAAAAGTATCAAAAGGGAGATGTAATGATAAATGAAAGTCAGATTTAAATCTAACAACTTTTTTGATCAATATATCTTATTCAAATAGATGCTTTTTATCCAGTAAGATATGTTGATCAAAAAAGCCTTTGGATTTAAATTTAGCTTTTTATTTTTTGTTAAATTGTCTGTGGATTTTACTGTTCAAAATATTTCAGTCACATACATGATAAATTTAAAATCAGATATGTATGTATATTTAAATAAATATAAACAGTTTTCTGATTTGAGGGTAACTCTGCAACATCCTTGAATGACTTTTATTATCTCAAAGATGGTTGGTTAGTGGGACCCATTCAAAATATCAGTGTAATTACATATTTGAAAGTCTTTGTTTTAATATATATATATATACAATGTACTGAAGATTTTCATAGTTTGAAGATAAAATAAAAGGCAATCTAATTATTACTTGCTTTGGGGATCATATAATATTCAAGCACTAAAATAAGCTGAATTTGAGATCAGAGACCTTTAGTATTTGAGACTATTATTTTATATCTACTCTAAACCACACTATAAAAAGATAAAATTTAAACCAATTTTGGAAAACACTATGCAGAAGTTTTCAACAAAGGACAGAAATTCTTATAATCACAACAAAATAGAAATAAAAAGAGAGAGAAGTGGCGTTTGTTAATATATCGATAACGATAATACACTTACGAAAAAGAAAGGTAAAAATCCATGTGTGTGTGTGTGTGTGTGGATATAAAAAATCAGATATATTAATCTTTAACTTGGATTAAAGCATATATCTGTGCGAGAGAGAAAAACTCTAGTTTAATGAATGATTAATGATAAACGCGGTTAAGTTTATTAAAAGTGAATGAAAACGAGGTTATGAGTGGAGTAAGTTTGGCGGTTGAAAAAGAAAATGTGAAAAATCGCCATATATAAATAAACTTCCTGTAATAAAAATATATATGGGAGATGGTGGTCTGGGCAAACTGATGAGGGCTGGTTCAGCACAAAATGCATCTTCGGGATCATTTGTCTTTTATTGTATCTTTATTTATATGAAAAATGTAAAGAGAGAGAAGGAGTTTATTAATACATCGAAAATAGAATATTACAAGTTTTTAAAAATATTGATCTAATGATATATAAAAACTCTCCATCTAAGTTTACAGTTAATATTTTGAAGAAGTCTTATTCATCCATGCAGAGTTGAGTAATCTATCATTTCTATATTACCAAAATAGTTAGAGTCTGTATGTTTTAGTTTTTTATTTGTATATTGTTATAAGAATTTTGATAGATGAAAAAAGTTGAATTCAAATTGCCTTTAATTGTTATTAGCTATTTAACAAAATTATTGCTAATGAGTGAAGGTAAAAATGGAACAAAGGGTCTCCATAACACACGAAATTGTTGTCTTCTCTACTTTTAAATTATCTTCGCTTTTTAAGTTTTCCGCAAATGTAATCAAATTATAGTTTTTCAACATTCTGGTATTGATTAAATTAGGGTGTGGTCTGCAACTAAAATATGAGAACTGAAAATGCCCATAGTTGGTCTTTGATTAAAAGCATTTACACATTTCCTAATTTTTAAATGGGTACATTCATTTGACGTACCCATGCAGATTTTGCAGAAACTAAAATATTGAAGTCTGTAAACCACTTAATGCTTGAAGTGCATTTGGTCTTTATGTTTTAGAAAAAGATCATTAAGCTCTTGGTATAGAAAAAAGTTTTCAGTTTAAAAGGACATCTGATTATTTCTTTAATTTATAATATATAGGTTATATCAGCACAGACTTTCACATGCCTCACCACTCTCCATACTATCTCATAACACTGATACACTTGAACACTTATATGTTGAAAAGATAAATAATCACCAGTGCACGTATTTCATGCTAAACCAGCAATCATCAGTTGGTCCAGATTACCATCTCCACACATATATGCTACAAGTGCTCAGATATATATTAAGATAGCAAATCCTCCTACTTTAATGGACAGGCTTCAATCTACTCCACACTCCAACTCTTCAACTGTCCATCCAATTGAAAATCTGAAGATGGAACGCTCAAAGGCCACCCTGAGGCCGAGATTATTGTCACACCCATGTTGACCTAAGGTCAATCTGACCCCTCATGTACAGGACATAATTCATTTAATACATATACAATGGATGGGCAGACATCTGCTTTGTTTTCAGAAATATTTTTTTTCTATTCCTTCTCGCTATTATTTTTTTTAAAAAGTTTAGAATTTTTTTCACTAATAACTGGGCCATAGCTAATCCAGTTCTGATGTTAGTCATTAGATGAATATCTATCTATCCTTAGCTAGGTAATAAAAAAAATGAAAAAACATTTAAACTTTCACCACTTGACAATCAGCAAACTTACCAGGCTTTGCCTTCACTGTTTCCTTATGATGAGATGTTGAAAAGATCTTTGTTTAGTAATGAACTATTTATTAAAAATGTTGTTTTATTATACTGCGATTATTGTATTTTTTTCAAGATGAATTCTAACATAGTTTGTTTGAAAATTAAGAAATTAGTAAAAATAAATTTCTATTATTTATTCATGCATGCATAGTGTAAAAAGATATTCTATGATAAAGTTAGTAAAGTGAAAATTATAACTATATATGCTTTTAAACCTATTATTTGTTTGAAAAATATAATGAAAGTTGGTGTGCCTGCATTCTCCATTCTCAAAATAGATTATATATTCCTAAAACATTTATTTAGTATGCAGCAATTAGCTTTCAATATTATATTATTAAGCATCAAGTTATCTTAGAACATTTGTGTGTTACAATATAACATCAGTACTGTCTGAATTTAAAATAAAATGTTATTATCAAAGAAGAATGAAATATATTATTTGCCATTTGAAAATGCAATGTATACCAAGCTGCTATCAAAACTTATAATAAGAAATAGTTAGAAATCCTGTGAAAGCAAGATTACATTTCAAATTGTAAAATAAAAAGTATAGTACAAATTAAAATTTAATGCAAATTATTCTAGATAAAAAAATAGTTTTAGCTGGTGAGGAAATCATATTTCATTAAATAAATGTGAAAAATTAAAAAAAAAACCCTTTCCCATTTTAAATACTTAAAAGATTGATTAACACTACTACTACTACTACTACTACTACTACTAATAATAATAATAATAATAATAATAATAACAACAACAACAACAACAACAACAACAATAATAATAATAATAACAACAACAATGACAACAACAACAACAATAATAATAATAACAATAATAACAATAATAATAATAATAACAATAACAACAATAATAATATTAATAATAATAATAATAACAACAGCAATGACAACAACAACAACAACAATAATAATAATAATAATAATAATAATAATAATAATAATAATAATAATAATAATAATAATAATAATAATAATAATAATAATAATAATAATAATAATAATAATAATAATAATAATAATAATAATAATAATAATAATAATAATAATAATAATAATAATAATAATAATAATAATAATAATAATAATAATAATAATAATGTTTTTAATTCTTTAGATATGCCATTTTTGAACTATCATTTAATGGCATTTTGGTAATATTTCTGTGCTAATGAATTAATCTTTATTCTTCAACACATATTTAATTTTTTTACAAAGGTGTGACAAATATAAATTTAAAAACAAAAACTAATCTTTAAAATAATATATCAACTTTACAAAAAAAAAAAAGAGTAATGAACTGAATTATCATCAGAACAATATCTTTCATTTTAGTCTTTGGGTGACAAAAATGTATTTTAAAATAAAATAAAAATTATTTACACTGCATTTCTATCAATGAAATGAATTTTTATAAAAAATATATTTAACCAATGAAATTATTTTTTAAAATATTGAAATTCCACTTATAATCACAAAAAAATTGCCAAACAATAACAGCTAGAGTATTTACAGTGTTAAAAAAACATATGTTCAAATCTGAATATAAAAATAAAACATTTACCAAAAAGTAAATATTTCATTTAATATATTAACAAACTATGTGTAAATTACAATTTTCAATTTCAAAAATTACCAAAAGCTGAATCACTCAACCACAGTGACTGTTTTGAATACAATGCACTTTAACTTGAAAATATACCTTATTTTTCTTTATTTTTACTTTTATCAAATTTAATGCCTTTATTGGAATGATTATATCAATACCGAGTTTAAGTGAAGTATTTGCCATCAAATGAATGCAAAATCTTTAAACAAATGCTGCAGATAGTCACAACTAGGCTATTAAAAGTCAAGTATTGTAGTACCATAGAGCCATCCAAAGAGCACCAAATGGCTCTTTGAGAAGATTAATTCCCCCTGAAAAATATTTCCAAATATTAATTTTTTTTAATTATGTTAATCCACAACAGCATTAACATGGTTTAGTTACATAAATGCTGCAAGAAGAGTAAAATATCATTTCAAATTTGACTTTTTTTATTATAAGTATTATTTACAATACATATTAAAAATGTTTGTATAAAAAAAATTTGAAAAAGATAGCTATAAAATACAAAAATGAAGAAATAAAATTATTTTTGTCTAACTGAATTCAACTAATTGCTTTCTCATAATCAATATAAGGAAATAAATTTGCTTTTTATTATTGTACAGTTGAGTGATATGAGGTAGTGCTCTACCTGAAGAAGGGGCATAAAACTTAAATTACATGAGCTAACTTCAAACTAATTTGATTTTTGCAATATGGATTCATACTTACTCTTCTTTTTTGATAATTTCCTCATTGTTATTTTTTTCTGATGTCTATCATTAAAAAGACTATTTTATGATCCTTGATTTCACTTCTTTTCTTTATAAATTAAACATTTGATCTATTCTTTCTAAGCATTCACATAACACATTATTCAACTTTATTTTTGTTTTTTTCCTTTTTTCAAAACATTAGAATTGGATATTACTTTTAAAAAGGTAAGAGTGATTGCTTGATATGTGTACACAAATCTAATAACTAAATGAACAATAACCAGAAACTAATCTAAGCATGGGAATATCATTTTAATATCCATCAGTTATTCAAGTTTACAATAATTGTCTCTGAAATTAAGTAAATAGAATGAATTATTGCTTTTAAAGTAAATCTTCTATTCTGCATATTTAGTTTGTAATAGTTCCTTTTTCCTTTTTTCAACTTTATTTTATTTATTTTGACTTTTTTGAATTATTTTTTTAATCTTATTTTTAATAAATTATAAAACCAAATTAATACATGCTTTATCCATCTACATCTTCTATGCGGCATGTCTTTATTTTAATAAAAAAACATTGTTATTTTTAATACTAATATGATTTATTAATGGATTACATTATGATTTAAGGTTTTCTTCTATTGTAGACTCAAGATCATTAGTAAGAATGGAGAACTTAAAAGTTGAAGATTTCTGAATTGATTGTTATTTGTAGAACGTGAAAAAAAAGTTTAGATAATTGAAAGGAACTGTTGTGTTCAACCTACTACTTGCATGCTTGATGTTTACATGACTGTCCAAGTAACTAGGCATATATGTACAAGATTAGTGTTATTTGGGTTATTATTTTGTTTTAATTTCCAATGATCAACATCACATATATATTGTATATAATAATCCCAGTGCATAACTATACTGAAATAAATATACAAATATTAACCATTAAATCACCCCACATGGTTAAGAAATCCAGTACCACCCTCTGTGAACTAGTATATAAATACATTAGAGTTGGCTATTATGAAATATGAACTCTAATGTATTTATATATTAGTTCACAGAGGGCGGTACTGGATTTCTTAATCATGTGGGGTGATTCAATGCTATATATATATATATATATATATATATAAGAGAGAGATATATTGTTCTTTGCATTGTGTTCAATTTCATTATTAATTAAAACATACAAAGATGAATGTTATTTCGTCCAAATGTTAGAAATTAAAACAGAATACATGATACAACCCAAATAAGAATACTTTTATCATATAACTATGAAAATCTTTAATATAATATTATATATATAATATCAAAATCCTACCAGCTAATCTTGACAATATTATAAACAAACTACACCTAATCAAACTTAATAATATTAACTAAACAAAATCAAAATTCAGAAATAATGTTTCTGCTGCCAAGGAGGACTTTTCAAATATAAAATAACATAAAAAATACTGCACTTATATTCATATATTTTTAGTCGTAATTTTAACTATTTATTAACTCTTAATATTGAAAGAAATTTCAATAAATTAATAGCTTCAAAGTTACCATTTTTAATGTGACAAGTCACTTCCTTGATAATAATGAAAAAAAGAATTAAAGCCACTATTTTTAAATGAAAAACAGGTTTTGAAGTTATTAAAAAACTTTTTTCAGTATTAAAATTACTATTATTGTTTTTTATTGTTAAATGCTTTTATTGTGCTTAGAAATTCTGATATCTGTTGTTTGTTTATGATACATTTTATAATTCAGTTTTAATATACTTCTATCAAATGGATTTCCTTAACATTTTGTACATATGTTAAAAATTAATGACAATGCAACATAGCAATGAAATATTTCAGGGAGTCCCCTTATTTATTTACTGTACTGATGATGGCAGATAAAATTTCAAACATGATAATATCATTTCAGTGATACACATGAAAAGGCAATATATCTTTGAATTCTTTCATTTTGAAAAAGTGTTAATGATAAATTAAATTAAAAGTAAAAACAAATCTATAAAAAGTTACTTTAAAATGTTATACTTTTAAGACAGGCTTTAACCTATATCAAATGCACCTTGAAATTTATAACAGTCAAGCAATATCTTATTTTGCCAATAAAGAGAACTCTCAAACTACAACACAAGATAGCGACTTTTATATAGACAAGAGTGGCTGTCTTATCTTTAGCCTAACTTTCCACTTATATAGGCCAATCTAAAGCATCTTGATTTGGGAGCGTGAAGATATTGATTGACTATTATAAATTTCAAGGTGCATTTGAAACAGGTTAAAGCTTGTCTTAAAAGTATTTACATATACTTCCTGTTCACTTAATAAATAATTACAACTTTAAAATGTTATGTAGACTATAACATTCTTTTCATCTTTAATTTTAAATAGAAATAATTACAAATACTAAAAAATTTAAATAATATATATAAAATATATAATACTTTTATTTAAGGGGCATTAAATAGTCAAAAAAACAAGTGTTTTCTTTAGACACAATTGGGAGTTTTATATTTAACTTAAAATAAAAGAATGGAGTGTCAATGAATTAATTAATTTCTGGATACCCTATGTTTTTGTTTCAAGTCAAATATAAAACCTCTAACTGTGGTTAAAAAAAATCAATTATTTTTATTATTTGTGATTGAATTAATTAATTTCTGGACAGACCACACTTTTATTTCAAGTTGAATATAAAAAAAGCAAAATGTGGTTGAAGAAAGCCTTTTTTTTTGGTTTTTTAGTGCACAGTAAATAAAAGCATTTATTATAAACCATATTTGGCATATATTATTTTTAACTTTCTAACATTCACACAGTAAATAAAAATGTTTATTATATGGTAAAATGTTTTATATATATCGTTTTAAACCACTAAACATCACATAATAACCATTTCTTATTAGTGCTCATAACTGTTATTAAACAGGCAAAACTCTCCATACAGTAGTGCCACGCAAATCCAAATCTCCTCACTAACAAAAGCTATATGCTAGAAACTAGTCTGGGAATATTGGCTGAGTAGGCACTAGATAGGGATTTTATGCACAAGCCTTCTTACATCAATTGATTACTCTGGCTTGCACTGAGTGGCACTACTGTATGGAGAGTTTTGCCTGTTTTGATAACAGTTATGAGCAAGCATAAGAAATTGTGATCATGTGATGTTCAATGATCTAATACCAATCCTGCCTAATAGGATAGTGGTGGTTATGGTTATTAAAGAACCAAAATCACCAAGATGTATGGGTACTGAACTGAGTTCAGACCTATATGACTATATAAGCTACTGAGCTTGTATTGAAAATATTATTGTGTTTTTAATTTTAGACTCACAGTTTTGTAGTTAAATAGAGATAAAAGGTGGCTGCTAGAGGGTTGCATTAGATCCTAAGATCTAAGTGCAGTGCTATCAGATCCAAAGATCCTCACTGACGAAAAGCACAAATTAGAAACTAGTCTGGGGATATTGGATGAATAGGTATTAGATAGGGATCTTATGCACAAGCCTTCTGGCATCCATTGATTATTCTGGCTTGCACTAAGTGGCACTACCGCATGAAGAGTTTTGCCTGTTTTAAATATTGTTTTGTTTTTTCTCTTTATTTTTTAATAATCTATTCCGCTTTTAAGATTTCTAGCCTGTAAGATGCATTGGTTTGAATAAATTGAATTGGAATATCATTTGAATTGTGGATAAGAATATGTAAATATGTGTGCTTTTGATGTTAATCCACAGCTGAGAAATCTGCTTTGGTAGTAAAACTATTGATTGTAAAGTCTGAGTTTAAATCCCCTATATTTAACTAATATTAGTAATTTTTGATAGGTTACACTTTGTTTACATATCATAATAAATTTTGATGAAATAAAAGGGATCATTAAATTTAGATAATATTGTATTTTAATTCAAGTTATTTAGTTAAAATAATACCTATATTTAGTGATTAATTTATATTTTTAAAACGTGTGCATGTTTTTTTAAATGAAAAGATAACAAACCTTTAATGAATATTATTATTGTTACTTTACATTAGTTTATTATGTGATTGTTTGTGGTCAATGCACAAACATTTTGGTCAGTTCACATCTATGATTATCTGTACAGATGCAATTGAAATATATAGGCAAATTTGAGATATATGTTTACATTTTTTACTTGTAAAAATTTTTGATTTAATATATACATATATATAATTTCTATTTATTCAAGATCTGAGAAATTGATGTTTTAATTATTAATATAAAACAAATATAATAAAAACTTCAATTAAGTTGTATCACATATATATTATAAGGGGCATGAAGTCAGACTTTCAAGCTCTTTACAGTTACGCAATACATCTTATACAACTGATATCCATGACCACATACATGTAAAAAGATAAATAGTCTCCAATATACATATTTGATGCTGAACCAGCACTCATCTGTTGGTCTAGATCACCATCTCCACAAATATATACAATCAGTGTTCAGTATTGCTTGTCCATAATTTGAAGATTTGCTATATTAATATAAACTGAGTGCTATTTTATATATGTGTGGGAGATAGTAATCTAGGCCAACTGATGAGTGCTACTTCTGCACGAAATGCATACATTGGAGATCAATTTATCTTTTTTTACATGTAAATGATCATGTGTATCAAATGTATAAGATGGATTGGATATCTGTAGGGAGATTAAAAATATGAGTTCAAAACTCATAATTATATTAAGTTTAGTATAGATAATTTACATGTATTTAAATGTTATATATATATATATCAATTTATAAATGCTTGAAACTGCACATAGACTTTATAAACATGCTTTTTATTTATTTAAATTATTGTATTCATTATTTGTATTCACAGCTTTTATATTTCAGAAGAAGAAAGTAAACATTATTTTACAGATGAAATATTCTTATTACATAAAAAATCAATAAAATTATTGGCTTCTTAATTTACTTTTCTAATAATTATTAATAACATTTATAACTAAATTAGTTTCTCTCTTCATTGTCTTTTATATTATGTTTGCATTGGTTTATTACAGAGCCTAACTATTAAAAATTGGATTTTTATATTGAACTATTTCCACCATCTAATCTGCGAACTGAATGTCTTTAGAAAAATTTAACTTTATTTAAATATTCCAAATAGCATATTAGACAGGTTAGCATATGCACAACGTTTCGAGAGGTATTATTCTCCCCTCTTCTTCAGGTGTTGCTGGCCTGACCAGTGACAGTACTAGCATGGGATTTGAACCTGAACCTTAGATTCTTGAGTATTGAATTTTATGGTAATGCTCTAAACAAATGAGCCATCCTGCCAAAGGCAAATAAAGTTAATTTTTTCTAAAGACATTCAATACTCATACTAGATGATGGAAATAGTCCAATATAAAAATACAACTAGAACAACATCATCACAAACCTTCAGGAAAACACTAGTTATTAAAAACTTTTTTTACAATCTATTATCATTCTGCATTAAGTTTATCAGTGGTATTTTGTATATGTATAAATATTTCCATCCTTTAAAATATCTACAACCTTTCAGACTCCTCCATTATGCTTTTTTCCCCTAGCTTTGTTATTTTTATTTTATTCTCTAAATTTATTTTATGGGAGTGGGGGGGGTAAATGATCACATTTATTTATGAATGTTCAAATATTTAAAATACAGGCACTCTTCAAATACCTGAGCCTAATTGTAAATACAGGGAATTTGAACTCAGACTTTCAAGCATCCTTCAACTATCCATGCTATCTTATACCACTGATACCCATGACCATATGTAGAAAAGATAAATATCACAAATATATGTGTTGAAGATGATAATTTGGACCAACTGATGAGTGCTGGTTTAGCACAAAATACATATATTGGTGATTATTTATCTTTTCTACATGTATGTGGTCATGTGTATCAGTAGTATGAGATAATATGGATAGTTGAAGAGTGGTGAAAGTCTGAGTTCAAATCCCCTATATTTATCATGAATTTTTACTAATCATGATGATAGGAGTAGCCAGATATTGGAGAAAATAACAGAAACTTCTGGAATAAATGAAGATAAAGAAGTTTTTAAAAAGTATGCTTCCAAAAAAAGGTTTCTCCAACAGCTAGCTCCTCATAGAAAACAGCATATTTTTAGTAAGATTTCAAATTTCTGAGTGATGAGAGTTTTATCCATCCTTGACTTATATTTAAACTAGGTTGTAGGTATAGCATGCAGATACACTACCATATCTGCAATACATAGTTAATATTATATTATTGTACTATTGTATTAAAAACTGATGGAAATTTACATAAGATGGATTCAGGGTCTGTAATGGCCACAAATTTCTAATTCTGTGACAGACTTCAGTGTAAGATATTAACCTTTAATATAAATGAATAGTAAAAATTAGAGAATTATCATTCTTGAAGGTAGCCGAGTTCTTTAGAAGTAATGTTTGCACAATGAATCATCATCTTTAGCTATAATAAGGGCTGATATAACTTGAATTCTGTTTTTGAAGTTTGCTGCTATCTTTCATAATGTCTATCATGCCATTAGAAAGCTTTGACTACTGATTACAAGCCTTGCATGACTTAATATAACAGTAACATGATAAACTCTGAATCACAATATTAATGGATTGCAGCCAAACTCTGTTGCTATCACGACTCAAATTTCTTATAAATTCCCCAAGTAAGAAATGATCTGGTTACTTTTTACTGACAACAGTTGCTCTTATTTCTCATTTTTAGTTAGTGCAATTATCACCAATAAGATTTTCACTATTAAAAAATGTAATAGTTCAGCAATTTGGAATATTTTTATCACCAGTTTTTGAATAACAACTCAGATACATATATTTTTTTCTAGCAGCATCATAAACCAATAACAACTTGCTGAAAAATATCTATAAATAAATTTTGCATTGGTATTGGCAATGAAGTTGTGTTTCAGGGATGAGTTTATTTTTTAAATAAGCATATGTAAATGTTTTCAATACAAAAATATATAATTATTGGCATAAGGTAGCTGGGATAAGCAACTTATATATACACTATTGTAACTCCAAACATTGCTTACATAACTATATGAAAAGAGATTAATGTTTGATATTTACAAATAAAATGTTACAAAAATCAATCCACCTTTTATGTTCTGTAAAATTGAATCCATATACTAGTGTTTTCACTAACAATATCTAATTAATATAAGTTTTGGTAATTTGTAGAATTCAAATAATCATCAACTATCTAATTTGATATTGCTAGAGCATAGATTAACTTGCATAAAAGATTCCTAAACTACTCAAAATTTATGGTGATAGATATATTGACAGTCTTTCATATGTGATAATCCTAATTCAGCTGGGATTATTCCAGTTATATAATCCAATCCTAGATGTAATTATTTTGTTATGATAATTGATAGTGCAATCATTAAATCAGTTTCTTCAAATCAGCATTTAAAATGTAACTTTCCTGTTTGACATTGAATAATTAGTCTAAATCCATAGTCTAGAATTGTTTAAAGCCTTTTCTTTTAATATGAATATGAAATAAATCACTTTACAACAGTTAGTAAGTTCCATTAAGTTATGACTAGATTTGCAACATTAATAATAAATAACCATAACCTTTTTTAAAATACCTAAAATTGAAACAAAAGTAATTATCTCCCACTAAATTATGTGATGTCAAAACAACAAAAGATCTGTAATCAAAATTAAAGTAACTACAGTCAAAACAGTAAAAGAGAGAGTGGTACCATTCTCTCTCTTTCATTGTTTTGATATCAAGACAGGTAAAACTCTCCATACAATAGTGCTCTCAGATCCAAGGCTCTTCACTGATGAGAGCCACAAGCTAGAAACTAGTCTGGATATATTGAATGAGTCGAAACTAGATAGGGATTTTATGCACAAGCCTTCTGGCATCCATTCATTACTCTGGAGAGTTATGCATGCTTTAATAACAGTAATGAGCAAGCATAAGAAATGGTGATCATGTGGTGTTTTGTGTTTGATATCACATAACTCAATGAGAGGTAGTTACTTCTGTTTCAATAACATTAATATAAGTATTTGTGTAATTTAAAAATTTAGAGTGTAGTAGTAACTCATTTGCCTACCTTGTCCAGCACATAGGTTTCAAGTTTGACCAGATGAATCCTGAATTTTTTTCAGATCATAAACAAACTATAGAATTTTTTTAAAAGTAAACAACGCATATCTAATTATTCAACAATAATCAGTTAATGCATATTTCACTATTATTAGCCAAAGTTTTCAGATTAATGTTTACAAGAATCATGGGCTAATCTAAAAATAAAAAATACATTTGTATGAAGTGACTGGAAGATGGCTTACTCTTATGGGTACTGAGCTCATAATTACCTTATCTAGGTTTAACTTGAGCAGAACTAATTTAACATTATTTTAAAATGCCCACGTTAATATATGCATAATTGATAAGTAAGCTCATTTACAATCTATCAACATTAATCTATTTGCCGTTATATATATAATAGCAAATTACTAATCTTTACAGAATAACATTTAAAAACATTAAACGTCAGAGTAAAAGGAATATCGTTTTACAAGTATCAAATTACCTATTACCGATATCATAATTAGTACCTGTTATTAAAAAAAGCGGCACATTTAATTACCTGACCAATATACAATACACAATTAAATTAGTGTCTTAATTTAAATCTTATAAATCATCAAATTTACATTTTAGTGGTTAAATATTTTGATCAAAATGCTCCTCCTCATCCCCACCCCCTCTTTTTTTTTTTTTTTAGGTAAGTGGTTTAAAATTAGGTACAGTGTTTTTTTATATATATAATAGAGAGTTTAATGTCATTTGATTTTTAATAGTCTGAGTATGACATTTTGCAGACATCGGGGAAAAAACTGGCAAGATGTTAAAATGATTAACAAGAAGCTCTTAGAATCACGGAGTGTGATCACTCTTAAGATGAGTAACCGTCACTCAAATAGAAGATGGAATTAACATAATACCTTCCCTTTCTCAGCTAGCAGGGTCTGCAAAAACAGCTGACAAAATTCCGTGTCTCTTCATTCCTAATTTATTAACATACAACTGCAGTTATAAGATAAGAAGTCAAAATTTATATAAAATAGTTAATTATTTAATATGAATTTTTTGATAATAACTAGATTTTTAAAAAAGAAATTAATAGAAATATAAAATTTGAAAATATTACAAAAATAATACAACGCAATTAATATATTTTACTATTGATTTTTATTAAATTTTTGATAGAAAGTATAACAGCTATTCGACGTTGCATTATATATTATAAAAAAATATTAACTATTAATAATCTACTTCATAAACACTTTTGTATAGGTGATATTCTATACTACGAAAAAGTAAAGGCAAAAATAAAAAGTTATAAATGAATTTTGTGATACAAACCATAAATATATTTACAAAAATTACATTATAGTACTTTCATTTGACATTTTGTAATTCTGTCTTTTAATTTCTGTCTTGACATGAATTTTTCTTTTTGATAGTCCTCAATGCTTGCCTAGTTGTAATTTTCTGAATTAATATTGTTTGTGAGATAATATTTATAATTGGAAGTGGAGTTTAGATTTGCTACAAAGGTCATGCTCAAATTTACGATTAAATAAAAAATTATAGTGTTTTTTTTTTTTTCATATGCCCAATATAATAAAGACCGATCTTCTAAAATAAATAGTAGATTCAATAGGTCTTATGCTTAATGAAAAGAGTATTTAAATGATGAAGGGATTATGAAATATAAAGAATTAATAGAACTGATGGTGTAAACAAATATTAATGCTAAATTTAATATAAAAGTTTAAAGGAGTACAAATTTATTTACTTTACATAACCTTTTTATAATCAATAATTTATGTTTTATAATTAAAAAAATACTAATAATCAAATGGTTTAGTTGTATTTTTATATTGGACTATTTCCATCATCTAATATGTGTATGAATTTCTTTAGAAAAATTTAACTTTATTTAAATATTCCAAATACATTCAACTGTTAGTAATAGCACATCAAACAGGTTAGTATATGCACAATGTTTTCAAGAGGTATTATTCTCACCTCTTATTGCTGGCCTGGCCAGTGACAGTACTATCATGAGATTCGAACATGCATCATTAGATTCTTGAGTATTGAATTTTAAAGTAACACTCTAACCAACTGAGCCATCCTGCCAAAGGCAACAGTCTGTAGTAATTTCATATACTTATTTATGAGGTTCTTCCTAATTTCTCCACTTTTTCCTAAGAGCAAACTTGATTAGTGTTTTCCATACATTATGTATATTCACACTAGGTTGGCTTATGGAATTTTTTGCCATTGTCATGTGAGCAGAGACTGTTGCCTTTGGCAAGATGGCTCAGTTGGTTAGAGCATTACCTTAAAATTCAATACTTGAGAATCTAAGGACCCATGTTCGAATCACATGCTAGTACTGTCACTTATCAGGCCAGCAACACCTGAAGAAGAGGGGAGAATAATACCTCTCGAAATGTTGTGCATATACTAACCCGTTTGGTGTGCTATTACTAACAGTTGAATGCATTTGGAATATTTAAATAAAGTTTTCTAAAGACATTCGATACACATATTAGATGATGGAAATAGTCCAATATAAAAATACAACTAAAACACCATCATCACAAACATTCAGGAAAACAGCAGATGGTTTAGTTGTTTGGGAATTCAAATGAAGTTCAAGCATCAAAAGTGGCAGAGATGAGCTCCAATCCATTGGTCTTTGGTTTTAGAGTACAACAGTCTATCACTGCACAAGCATATGGCTTCAGAATTTATAAGAAGATGGAGCATCAAAGTGATGAAGACGAAGTCATGATTTCGGGATCTCTGGTTCCAGAATTTGTCAATCTCTGCACTCAACTTCTTATGAATTCCTGAGCAATATAGCATTCGATTATACATTTAAAATAAATTTATTTAAAGTCTCAGTTAATGTATGTAAAAGAAAAAAGGAATTCCAACCCTAAGAAAATCAATTCCCATTAAATTATTCTGCCTGTTTTTTTATTTTTTGGCTGCTCTGGAAAATTGGGAAATATACAACGATAAGCAAGTGTTGACTCTAACTAAACAGATTTGTTAATAATAGTTATTAGAATGAGTATATATATATATAATTTGACATTTTAAAGACATTTAGTTATATGGATATTTTTTTCAATATTTAAAGAATAAACAAACAATTAACAATTTTAATACATATATACTGAAACTATAAAGTTTATATGTAAGTTAGAAAGTACTTAAAATTAAAACAAATCTATTATTATTGTTATTGTTTTAAAAAATTCATTTATAGTTAATAAAGAATGATAATACTTATTGGCTATGGATGAATAACCTGGTCAATATGTGATGTGTGCACATGCTATAATAAATAAATATTTATGTAAAAAATATACACAAATCAATATTAAAATATTTTGTAAAATTAATATCGTTATTTGGTATCTAGAATAAATAAAAAAATATGTTTGTTGTTCTAGATTAAATATTTATTATTACAATTTATAAAAAATATTTTTCTTTGTATTATTTTTATTTATGTAAATTAATTGATTTATAAGGATGGTATACATAAGGTAGGAAAAATAATAAAATTTAGTGATCTGATTGCCTGCTTGGTAAAAGAGCATGATGGCAAAAGAATATATTGAACTGAATAATATTTATTTTCAAATTTTCATATATATTGCTTATAATAACTTCTTTCATATGCACTTCAATGCAAAAAATTTTTTTTAATAAACTTCTTTATTTTCCTGACAGTTTTGACTGTCCAGCAGTTTTTATCACAGTGTTCTCAATTTCCTCTACCATTTATTTACTTTGGTAGAGGAAATCAAGAACACTCTGGTGAAGACTAGAGGACATTGAGAATGTTCTGATGAAGACTGCAGGAAAGTCGAAACTGTCAGGGAAATAAAGAAGTTTTATTTTGAAAAAATTTTGCATTAAAGTGTATATGAGAAAAGTTATTATAAGCAATATATATGAATATATAAAGAAATGCATAGAAAGTAAAGGAGAAGAATAAGAGTATATACTTCTATTTTCAAATCTCCTATTTTAAAAACTGAATTGTAATAATAATTATACCTTTTAAGTGTTCAGAAATAAAAGACATTGATTACTAAATTAATAGGCCAGAGGAAATGATTTATCCCCTCATTGTCTATAACATTTCTTAGGAAATTGGATGAAGGAATTAACATAAAATAATTAAATTATACGACACAAATCTCTCTTTGAAATTAATGAAAATCATAGCATGGAAAGTATAGCATTAAAAGTCTAATATGGAATAAGTATAGTGTAATATAAATTTCTCTCTTCAGATCAATGAGGAAGCCAAAGAATTAAAAAAGTATTGTTTAAAAACAAATTGAATATGGTTATTAATGAAATTTTTTTAATAATAATAATAATAATAATAATAATAATAATAATAATAATAATAATAATAATAATAATAATAATAATAATAATAATAATAATAATAATAATAATAATAATAATAATAATAATAATAATAATAATAATAATAATAATAATAATAATAATAATAATAATAATAATAATAATAATAATAATAATAATAATAATAATAATAATAATAATAATAATAATAATAATAATAATAATAATAATAATAATAATAATAATAATAATAATAATAATTGTACTCAATTATCCCTTCCCAACTTTGATGGATTATTGGTGGGCCCTAAAGAAACCAATATGTGAAGACAACAATTTTTATTTAGTATTGCATTATTTAGAGTAAATAAAAAAAATGGTAACATTATTGTTTTTAATCTATAAAAAAATAATTGCCTAATGTATTTTTTGTAAAGTAATCTTAATAACACTTGTATTTAACAAATATCAATGACAAAAAATATTATGCAATTATAAAGGTAATTGTTTTAATTAAGTTTTTTTTTTTTTATTAATCTGAAAAACATATAAAAATGTTTAATCAATAAACATGATTATATGTATTAATTTTTGCTATACTTTAAAGATGTATAACTTGAAGCAGAGCAAAAATATATACATTTTTAATCTCTATCATACAGGTGAGTTAAATATTGTCAACTCTTAATGAAATATACTTCTGCTTTGCATTCTCCTGAAGGTTTGTGATGATGGTGTTTTAGTTGTACTTATATATTGAGAACTATTTCCTTCATCTAATATAAGTACTGAATGTCTTTGAGGAACCTCATAGATAAATATTTGAAATTTCTCCTGACTATGCCTTTGGCAGAATGGCTCAGTTGTTTAGAGTGTTGACTTAAAAATCAATACTCAAGAATCTAAGGGGCCAAGTTCAATTTCCTTGCTAGTACTGTCACTGGTCAGGCCAATAACACCTGAAGAAGAGGGGAGAATAATATCTCTCAAAATGTTATGCATATACTAACTTGTGTGTGATTACTAACAATTGATTGTATTTGGAATATTTAAATAAAATTAAATTTTTTTAAAGACATTCACTATTAATATTAGATGATGAAAATAGTACAATTTATATACATACTTCTCCTCTGTTACTTATAATATTAATTTCATCGTAAATAATAAATAATTTTGTATATTTCAATTATCATATAAGAATATATTTTAATAAAAAAAAATTAAACTGATATTTATACTATTATAGCAATTTAATTTTAACAGAAGTGAAATATATTTTTAGGATTATAAAATTACTGCTGAAATCTATAAAGAGTATAATTATGAATTTATTGTTTTTTGTTATTTTTATTTAGTGTTTTAATAATAATCATCATAATGTATATTTTGTATAATAAAATTACCATGGTGTTCTTGATCTCTAAATTTATTTAGTTCACTGTTTTATTCTGGAGTTAATGCAAAATCTGTCAAGTGATGGGTATTGCATTTGAGTTTGTTACCTCTATTCATCGTATTGCTCTTATTTTAATATTTTAATTTAGGATTTTAAAGCATTCATAACTTGTACATGTACCTTGATTACAGACTGTAAGATCACTGTAGCTGTCTTAATAGATGGCACTCACCTGGTTGTACAATTAATATTTAGCTTGTATAGTGTTCATCATCATCATTATCAAATTATACATGTTTGCTGGTTAGAATATATACGATCTTGATGCCATGCAAAATTTACATTATCTTCTACTAATTTATTCCATTACTATATATATATATAAAACATCTATTCCATCATGGGGATTTTGAAATTTATTCCATTACTATATATATATATAAAACATCTATTCCATCATGGGGATTTTGAAATATATGGGTAAAGGCATTTGAAAAAGACCAACAAATTAAAAAATTTTGATTCAACCAAAAATGCATACTGGGTCACTTTTTTTTCCTGATATCTTTATTCATGTGTTGAAATGTGTGTTGGAATAGAAGTTTTAAATATATTTAAGCTATTACACATAGAAAAAAAGAGGGTTGGAGTTTGATTAATGATAATATGTGGTTAATAAGAATAATTATAATAATATTAAATTAAGTTTAAAGTTTATATCTGGGTTAAAATTGACATGATATAATAAATAATACTGATACAGTAAATATTATTGTATTTATTTAAAGTAGATGTTGTCAAATGCACTAGTACAAATAATTTGACCAATGTAGATAAAATTGTAGTAATTATATATATATATATTATGACCTTGCCTATGTGTAGCTCCACTACACATCGTGCCAGCCACGTCGGGGACCACAATATCTGCCCTCTCTTTCTTATGTATCGGGCCCCTAAAGCTGGACCACCACAATCTGACCTTTACCTATGTTGTACAACCATGTACACATCGAGCCCACCACGTTACGCCACAATCTACCCTTTCACCCTACGTGTATATGTATATTCCACTTCCCCCAAATAAATAATATAACATAGTGAAAATCGCCTCACCGGGTTCTAGCTCTAATAATTAATGAGATATTCAATTAAATGCTTTATTAGCTCAGGTTTCTTAAAATTAACTTAGGTTCTGTTTTAGACTAACTCAAATAACTATTTCAGAATTCATGAGACTAGAAGTGGAAATAAAGGGTGACAAAGTAGATTACATTGAGATCATATCCCCTAGGATACCACCTCAATGGCATAAGAACACTATCCCCCCGTTTTACTACTATTACATATAATAACAACATAGTGTTCTTATGACTTCTGCAACTTCTAATCACTAAGACTCATTTAAGAGTTAAAGTATCAATCTTTTATCTATAATAACAATAACAGTAATTATCTAGCTCAGATAAAATAATCTCAGGTTCTTAAATTTATTCAAGGTTAAATTAAAATAAAGTAGCAAAATATGATAAGGGATTTTGTGTCATAATCTACTACTCTGAAATTAGATTAATAATAAAACAATAATAATAATAATCACAATCTTCATTGTTTAATCTAACTAGTACCGCTTTTCTTTTATCGCAAATTTATAACCGTAATAAATTAGTTAATAATCTAATATCCTCCCCTTTTTTTATCTTTACATAATAAATAAATTAATAAGTGGCAGTGTTTAGATAATCTGATAAATGAAGCAAGTGGCAACTAATAGCATACAATTTAGCAAATTATTATGACAATGGATTTATGACCAATAACATAATGCAATTTCATAATTATTCAATTACAAAACATCAATAAACATTTAAGATTAAATATACTTCTCTATTTATATTTTGTGCAAACAATTATATACTTAGTTTAATGACGGTAAACATATCCTATGAATTCATGCAATGATGTAGAGAAAACAAAACTCAGACACAAGTTTTAATAAACAAATTTTAGAATTTTATTAACAACAATCAAAATTAAGATAAAACAAACAAATCTATTTACATTTATTTACAAGGGATATCCTCCTTAGTTAAATTATACATTTTTAGATTTCTTTTATAGTTGATTAAAATTATTCTACCTTTTATAAGTTATTTATTTATTTCTCATTAGGTTTATTATATTACTTAGTTTAACTATTTTATGGGTAATACTATTATTTACCTTTTAATATTAAAGTTACCGTATTATAAATTATATATGTGGATAAACATCATTGATAACATTATAAATTTACAATCAATATGGTTTTTCCCCTTAAAAAAAAAAAATTACATTTTCTTGTAACTCTATATAAGTCACTCTGCATATTGTTCAAATATTATTACTACTTATAACGTTTGATCTCTAATGCTCGTAAACTCTAATACATTTATTCCATAAGCCATACTCATGTATAATGCCATAACATGGGTTTAATTATTACCTGTTTTATTTTCACATATACTGTAATTATCGAATGTTATTATATTCTTTAAATATGCAATACTTATATTTTAAATACAAACAACAATAAGAAAACATTAAATCATTTTTAATATTTTGTATATTTCTATTTGGGTATATTTTATCAAATTATAGTTCATTTCTTAAAAATTAAAATAATTCTCTGACTCCTTCCTTTCTTAGGATATCTGCATCTCTCTTTCAATAATCATAATCTACTCTTTGTTAATACTTAACTATTCTTATTTCAAATAACAGCATGACATACATTCTAAAAATATCTATTGTTTCTTTTCAATAGTCTTATCAAATAACGATGTAGTTGCAAGAAATACAGATAAAGATAGCGAAAGATGTATAGGATATTGGGAAGATAGATAGATAACTTATCAAAATATATACTTCAAAATGTATGGAACAGTGTGAATAGGGCTGACATTCATTGTCTAATAACCCTGGCGATAAGCATGATGTGGCAGCTATTTATTCAGCTTTACCAAACATCTAATAAGGTTCACAAGAAAGATAAAAATAACACTGTCCATGACAACATGTGTAACAGTCGTAGGGCTTTGTTAACTACGCTGATTACCATCTAAAACTACTTATTATTCCATTCCCCGTAGCATCCTAGTTTTAAATACATCCTCTTGGTTTCCGAATCTCCATGTACTACCAAGTCACTACCCAAACTATCTCTCAAGATTTTTACTGTATCCAACATCGATAAAACTAACTACCTTTTAAAACAATAAACAAAATTCACTAATATAAAACATTTCCCTATTCTATAAGAACAATTTGTCTTGCTTTATTACACTGTAGGTTCGACATCTACGTTTTATTAAAATAACGCTTAAATATCCTAATCGGAAAAATTAACAGAAAATACGACATAACCATCGGTTATATTGAACTATATTAATAACACATTAAATGATTATCGTATGCATATCTTTAAAAAATCTAATTACATCTCATAGTGTTTTAGAATGTTGTTTTTCAAAATGCGTTTTACAATAACTATAACAATAAAACTTTTGCATTACATCCATTCGATTCACAGCTGATCTAAATAAATAAAACATACATTATATCATTAATAACCATAAAATATACCAAAATAATCTTTACCTTCCTATTAGAGTTTGTAGTAGGTTTCTTTCTCCTCGAGCATCGCAAATATACAAAATTTCCACACACATACAATTTTATTTGAACATTCAAATAAAATAAAAAAAAACATATTATTTTATATAATGTTATATTGCGAATTAATGTATTTGTTTCCCTATTGCTATCTAAAAACTTAATGTTTAACTTAGATTAATAAAGAAAATAATTTAAACCATAATCACATATTTTTCTGGCGGTAAATCTTGGTTAGTCCCATAATATTTATTATTTCTTCTTTGTCCGAATGTTCTCCTTTCTGATTATTAAAGTTTTAAATAAATTAGTTCATTTAGTTAACTGTTTAGACGATCTTTAGTTTCAATGTTTAATTCAAAATTATTAAAAAACATTTATTTAGTTATCCCATGAAGTTTTTAATGTTCGGGCGAATATTACCTCGGCGCGTTGATGCATCTTTATTTCTAGCAGAACTACAATTATCTAATAATTACGGTACCAATTGCGTTTTTCCATGGATCCAATATTTTATATTTATTTCTCTGTAAAATATTTTTTTCTTCTTTAGGCAAGTGTTTTCCCTGGTAAATTTTACTTTCATTCATTATTAATTTATATACAACATTTTCGATCTTTAACTATTTCTGGAGTATTTGCTCAAATCATCTTAAAGAAAGCAATTCAAATTATTTCAATAATAAAATTCTTTTTGTCCATTTATTCTTATACGAATAATATTTATTTTTATTTCCCATTATATTCATTAACTTTGCGCACAATGTCCTTTCATTAATTTTATATGCACGAAAGCAGTTTTCATAGTAATACGCTATACAAACTATATCAACGAACGACATTAACATTTTTTGAATATTATAAAATTTATAACTTGGTTTTCAGAATCCATCCATTTTTTTATTGAAAATTCAGATTATATTTTGATAGAATCCACTGGCAGGTAACTGTGGAGTTAGTGAAACATTATTATGAGAACTTTTTTTAAAATTTTATTCTTAGATTCTCTTCGGAAGATTTTAAATTGTCAGTTAGTTTCTTTCAAAGATATTTATTAAAGTTATAATAAAATTGACTAATAAATTGAAGAAAGAAAGAAATTTTAAAGAGCTTAAAATTTTACCTCTGCTCTGGAGTCAACACATTTTTGTTCTCCTAGTTTATACAATTAATTGGCGCGATTTCTGTTGTCTGCCAAGATCTATCTTTTTATTGGTCAATCCCTACTTTGGTTTATAGACAATTTCTAAAGTTTTAAAATCGTGACGTAATAGACTTAAATATTAACCTATTATTATTTTTTAAATTAATTATTATCTATTACAATTTAACTACTTCTAAATAATTTTGAAACAATAATTAATAAAGATGTATAATCTTATTTTTTATGATAATGTGTGACATCCAGTTCCATAATATACTATTTAAATATTTTAATTATTAGTATTAATTTAAACTAGTGCTTATACATAGAATATTCCAGACAGTCACGTAGACATTTCCGGTGTTTAGTCTAGTTTTATCTGTATTAATAAATTTGCTACTTATATCATTTAAAATGATTATATAAAATTTTGAAAAATAATTTAGAAAAATATAGAACTAGATGCAATCCCCACCATCACAATACTTATTATTAAATATATTACATTAATCTTTTATTGCTTATTTATAATTTATAATATTAAATACTATATAATATTAATTTTAAAATTTTTTAGTAATTGACCACTTATAACCATCATTGACCCATAGAAAAGGGCACAATATATATATATTGGTCAGGATGAGACAACAACAGCATAAATCACCACTAGGGCGATTTAAACCACCACAACTCATTCCAACCCATATACTACTTCATTTTTTTAGGCTCAGTGTCAGAGAGAGGCAAATTAGATTACAAATATATGACTTCCTTGTGGCAAATAAGATACCCAATGCAATAGATATATATGATACAAATACTTTATTAGTGATAAAATTTCAAACAAATAACAAAAGAAATGACTACTGCTTAATTGGTTGCTAGACGTATAAGATAATGGAAATTACATTAATTAGCAAGTCCATATGTCAAAGTTTCAATGTATAACAGATATATAATAAGGAACCTCGAAAGATGAACACATTGGATCTTTGGGGCAGATATCCCTCAAGCAGGTACATGATAATAAATGAAGCAGGATAAGTTCAATTAACTCTATAAAAAATGGTTAAAGTAGATGATTGCATAGCTCTCATGATCATGACCAATAAATGCTGAAATGTTCGGCTTCAATATACATAAGGAATAAGGAAAGCGGTACTGAGTTGCTAAAGTAATAAGCAATCAAATAACAAGGTAGATTAGAATATGATCACCTCCACAATGTCATATCCAAGTCTTATAATAAAGTAATAACATGAATTTATTCACTTTTTGCGAAGTTAAATGGGACATGGAATAAAGGAATGGACATCTTTATATAACCCTTAATAACTCTCATTAACAGGCAGGAACCATTCACTGACTAACAAGAAATAGTAAGACTGTCTGGGTCTGAAAAATTAAAAGGAATGTTCCTGCATTTGTGTGGAACTTATTTAGAATGAACCTATCAAATTAAATTTTCTGAAGCAGGGATATACACCTGCTGAAGAATGCAATGAAATATTCATGAAATTAGACAACCCAGTAATGCTATATTTATATAAAATAATTAATATTTGGACTTAAAAGTTAAATGTATATAAAATAATATGTAAATAGTCATGACATAAGTTTATAATATGCGGACATCTATTATATGAGGCTAAATCATGGCCTATGCAATTATTAATATTTAAAAAAAATTATAAAGAGATAACTCCCTGCTTAATTAGAGATCCACTCTATAGGTCTTACATATATAAGAAATTATTGATACTACAGCCTACAATAATATATCAAATTAAATTAAAAGTTTTAGAGAATAAACTATCGTCTTGCAGCGCGATTGCCTTGCATTTGCAGGCAGATACCCAGGTTGCGACTTCGCGTCCCGGCCGATGCTATGACATTTAAAAAAAAAAAAACTATCTTATCATACAGTATATATATATATTTGTCAAAATAAAAGAAGCAAAGTTTTTAACTTTTAACTTCAAATATTAAATTTTATTTTAAAAATGCAAGTTGCTTATAAATCACCTGTATGCAGTATACATATATACTTGTCCTGTCTACAAAAAAATAAAGTTTTAACTTTGATTTTGTTAAACACACTTTTATTTTAAAAATTTGTTTATGAACCATTTCTAATTGCATTAATGGCTCAGATTACATATTTGAAATAATAGATTCTGAATAGATAAGTTTAATTAGCAAATAATCAAAAAAAAAAAAAATTAGAATGAATGAGGAGGGATTTAAATATCTTGCTCTTATTTAATTACTGGACTTTTCTTTAAATAACATCAAATATTTTAATCCTTGAAAAATTTTACTAAATTTACTTCCATCTGATTCTTAAGCAATAAGTCTAGCAAATTTAAAAATGATGAAGTATATATTGCAATAATCGATCTTCCTTAGTATGTACAATAAATTAAGTGTGCATTATAATACAATGAGAAAAACATAGTTTAATAACATCATAAGAATATTTATATAATACTAAGGAAAAACATATTTTAAAGAATGATTAATAAATAAATAATTTAAAGCAAAGAAAGCAGTATATTAGAGTGGCTTTTATCATTTACTGGTAAGTCAAAATTTATAGAATTAAATTATTTTACCAAACCTTCACAAAGGATTTTGACAAACAGTAGAATTGGCTGGCTAGTCTTTCAGTGAAATTATATACTAAGGGCTTCATTTTTGATGGCAACAGCATAGTATATAAGCAATTTGGATCATCAATTGTAGGCAAAGATTTTATCAGCCTAGCATTCTATAATACCAGGAGACTCCATACTCAGCTCCACAGAGATGGTCAGATAAATTGCAGTGAGCTACTTATTGGTCATAGCATGATGTAATTTAACAGCTTAAAAAAAACTTTACAAGAACTAAACTCTTTCTTTCTTTTCTCCTATATATATATCCCTCTAAACAAAGGCATCCGGATGCTTCAAATTGAATAATTAATTTTAAAAGAGAAAATTATTTTCTTTACTATCTAAAAAAAATCTTGCTGATTACAATCTCGATCTAGTTTACATTTTAAAATGTTTACTAATTGCATTTCTCAATTAAATTCCAAATGTCTTTGATTTTATCTAATCTCCATGGTAAATATACATTTCATGTCAATCTCTAATGGGAGAGTGCATGTAGATTTATAAGAAATAGTGCATTATTAGAGATTGACTTTTGTTTGAATAATTTTAAGTACAATATGTATGCTTAAAATATTTTACAATGTTCTGGTCATATTAATGTGAAATTAGCATAGGTCTAGAATGATTCTCTTCATTAGCATTTTTATCTATTGAACAAGAATTTGCAAAAAAAAAATTAAATTATGATATTATTAATGGATTCACAATAAAGCATTAAAATTAAGTTGAGAGACTGCAAAACCTCTTGCACTCATTACTATAACAGCCAATCAGATCATAATACAAGACAGAGAATTTAACAAAAATAGGGTGGTTCACCCTATTCTTTACTCGTCTTTCTATATATCCAAGCCAGTCTAAAGTACTTAGATCTGAAAGTGAAAGTGTGAATAAAGCATTAAAGTAAATAAAAAATATTTTTTTGTATTATATGTATTTTATTTTGTGATCTCAAATATTGATTCAAAATCATATTTATAATAAATAAGAAATTATTTATACATTATAATTTGTACAATTTTAGTGGTGCATATAAGATATTTTTTTTAATATCTAAAGAATATTTACTAAGGCTGTAACCTT
This sequence comes from Epiperipatus broadwayi, assembly GCA_028023455.1. Lineage (NCBI taxonomy): Eukaryota > Metazoa > Onychophora > Udeonychophora > Euonychophora > Peripatidae > Epiperipatus > Epiperipatus broadwayi. The sequence continues at coordinate 10,509,492 of JAQFVV010000020.1, read as the reverse complement.
TAGGAATAAGCATCTGAAAAATTCGAAGGTAGGGACCTCTACAGGTCTTAGCCACAAGCTTACGCTGTAGAGGTCCCTACCTTCAAATTTTTCAGATGCTTATTCCTAAAGGTTGCAGCAGGGGTCTCCAACCTTTTTGCACTTAAGAGCACATTCTATAATACCAGCCAGGTGGCGAGCACCATTTATTTTTTTCAACCAGATTGTGGGCACCATTTATTTTTTCAATGTAAATTTATAATTGGATATTGTTAATAATACACATAATGTACAAAAAAATATTTATTTCAAAATTAAAATTTTAACATATAATTAACGTTTATATTTTTACGCTGTAAAAGTATAGTGTGCCCTACAATTTGATTATAATATAATACAATAATTTATAAGAAATTTTAAAAATTAAATTTATTTGTATCAGATAAATAATTTTTTATTATGTTCGGATAGTGGTGGGCACATGTAAAATGCTCTGTGGGCACCATGGTGCCCGCGGGCATAGGGTTACAGCCTTAGTAAATATTACTTAATATAATAATGTGCGTTTAATAAAATTTATAATATCTAAGTGTTTTTATCATGCAAAAAAGACTGCCTCCCCTGCTCCCCACATGAAAACATTGCACATGGCCCCACTTTTTCCCAGACTGGTGCTTCCCATAAAATAAAATTAGAAAATTAAAAAATGAATTCTATAGATTTTTTTTTAACAAAGCAAAAGAAATGTAATTTTTTAATATTTTATTCTTTTTATTTACATATTAACTCTCCTGACTTTTTTTTTTTTAAGTGTCATAGCATCGGCTGGGATGTGAGCCCACAACCTGGGCAACTGCCTGCAAGTGCAAGGCAGTCACGCTGACCTCTCGACTACCAATGCAAGACAGACTCTCCTGACTTTAATGACTGCAATGTAATAAATAACAAATAGTTTTAACTAGATCAACTCTAATCAGCATGTTAATTAGTTAATTAAAATAACTTTATTCATTTACTTCATTCAGAATCTGCCATGCATAACTCAATACATTTGCTATTAACAAAGTTAGCTTCTCAAATATTTGTTCAATAACAGAATGTTTAAACTACTACATGATTTAATTTTTTATATGGTTCTTATTTCAGTACAATAAGGTAGTCACACTACCCAGTCCAATATCTAGAAGTTAAGGATTTACATTACTTAAGAGAGTTGTAATTATATTTTATTGAGCACATAAGAAGTATATGTAAATACTTAAACAGGCTTAAACCTGTAATGAATGCACCTTAAAATTTCTAATGGTCAAGCAATATTATTTTGCCGATAGAGGGACCTCACAAACCATGACTTTTATAAAGATAAGAGTGGCTGTTAATTAATAAAGGAAATAGTGGACTTAAACAGTGAAGAGAACAACAACTTCACACTCCCAAATCACGATGCTTCAGATTGGCCTATATAAGCAGAAATTTAGGTTAAAGATAAGATGGCTGCTCTTTATAAAAGTTATCTTGTGTTGTGGTTTGTGAGGTCCCTCTATCAGCAAAATAATATTGCTCAACTATTAGAAATTTTAGGGCGCATTCATTACAGGTTAAAGCCTGTTTAAATATCTACCCTTGTGAGAATAAATTTGTATACTGACTGACATTGTTTATTCAATAAATTTTTAGAAACCATTTACCATGCATGTCTTGCACTTTCTTTTGTTTAATAATAGATCATGTTGAAAACTAAAAAAAATAAACAATTGTTCTCTTCCAATAGACTAGATAAAGAGTACAAATTTTATAGTCATTTTCTCAGTAAAACAGTTTAAAGTGATATTGTATGATTATTGCAATCAAGGGGTGACACATTATACTAACATTTTATTGAAAAGCACAGAATAATCTTTTTAAAAATTATTTTTTACTAATTCTACTTTTCTTGGATTTGGACCAGTATGTGTTTGTATAATGTTATGGAACAGTTATAAGTGTTCAATTAAGATATAAATTTCATGACAGTCCAAATCCAAAGAAAGATTAGTAAAACATAAAAGTGAAAAATATTGGTATTAAAGAAATAATATAATATTAGTATTAAAAAGAAAAATAGATAACATCAGTATTAAAAAAACTGCAAGGTTGCCTTGGATCCCATATTTCATCATTTGACACTATGCTATACCAAACATAATAAAACATGATGCAAGAACTTATAAATTATAATTAATAAATTGAATTAGATACTATGCATAATTATTATGAGGCAATATTTTTTAAATAAGTTTATTTAAAATAAATTATTAAACATTTTCTATAAATATATTAATTTTAATATCATAGCAAAATGGTGCCTTACTGTTTGGTTTAGCACAATGATAGATTATATAATATTTAGAATATTTCAAATAAACTCTTATATTTAAATAAAAAATATTTGCAATCAATATGGACTTACAATAAAGTGATTCAAACATCTAAACGTTTTCTTTTATATATAAATTTTATTAAGTATTATAGCAATTTGGTGCCCCATTGATAAAGCACCCTTGTGCCTCACACAACCTGCACACCTTCAACTCTCATTGTATGAAGGTTTTTCCAATTAACATCCCAAAAAAAGTGAAAGAGAAGGCTTTACATAAGTTTTTCAAATGCTCTGGTGGTAAAGGTTCTAGTATTTTTGCCTTAGCCTATAGCTAAGAAAAGCTACATACAAATTTACTAACTAATTTTGAATAGATAGTATGGACTTATCTAAAATTAAAATGATAATCCTGTTTTAGAATTTAAAACAAAAATTTTGCATTTTAGATGAGCCTGTATTTAACCCCAAGTCATAGCATTCAGATAAATATGCTACCTCTAGATACCTATGGCATTTTCCATAAAGGAACCATTTAGAAATGATTATTTTTAAACAGATACTATTATATATTCATTTTTAGATGTAACATTTTTCCACATACCTATGTGCCATCTACTGTAAGCTTTTAACAACTAATAAATGCCAGATGATAATGTTTAATAAATCTCTACCATTACTGTTCTATCCAATATTCCCAGAATAGTCAAGATTATAACTTTCATCAATGAGGAGTCTTGGATCTTTAGGATCTAATGTGTAGTCCTTCTAGTATCAATTTACTTCTCTTTTAACTATCAAGCTATTAGCTCATATGATCTGAAAGTAGTTATGTATTTATTTATTATGATGCCCATCATTTTTAAATAGCTATAGGCATCTTTATCCTGTATCCAAAATTGACATCAAATCAATAAAATATCACGACTTTATCATATGATTAAAGTCATATGATAAAATCATGTGATAGTAGATTAGTATAATAGGTGTCTTAGGCAGTTTAGTATAGCCACACTGGGGGACTGAGCAAATAAAAAAAATTATTTCTTAATTCAACCTATTGTCTAAAATTACTGTATTCAACTTGTTACTTGAATGCTCAAATGCTACATGAACTACTAAGAAAAAAACCAACTTATTATAAATAGATTAGTTTGATTTTTGTGTATAGTATCCTCCACTGGTTATTTTAATAATTTCCACTCTTTGTACTTAGATGTACTTTTAATTCTTGAAAACTGATAAAATTATAAGATTTTAAATAAAGCTATAATAGTGTCAAACATAATTTAATTCAAACTAGGAGAGGTGGGGAATCAAGATTCATATCTAAACAGAAAAAATGAAAAAATTAATTATTGAATCTAAAGTTAAAACACAAATATAATAGTATTCTGCAAGTATAATTTGTTTGTCTTTAAATTCCTGCTTAAATAAAAAGCAATTGATAGATAAATTCAGGGAAGATATTTTTTTTAGTTAGAAGACAAGGAATCCAGTCATTTAAATGACTATGGGGGAGGGGGGCTTGATTTTTTTTGTGTGTAAATGGTTTATTAAAACAGACAAAACTCTCTATATGTATTGCCACTCACTGCAAGCCAGAGTCATCAATGGATTATGAAGGCCACAAGCCAGAAAGTAGTCTGGGGATATTGGATGAGTAGGCACTAGATGGGGATTTTGTGCACAAGCCTTCTGGCATCCATTGATTACTCTGGCTTGCAGTGAGTGGCAATACGTATAGAGAGTTTTGCCTGTTTTAATAACAGTTATAAGCAAGCATAAGAAATGGTGATCATATTATGTTTATTGGCTTAAAATGGTTTATCATAGGCATGATTCTAATAACAAAGAAAAATCAAGTTTGTAGGAAATCTAAAGTCAAAATATTAATGTTATTAATATACATTTTAGAAACAATATCCTCTAAAGCTGCAGTTTTTGAAGAAGTCTAACAGCCATTGGCTAGCCTTTCAAATTTAATTTGATTTTATCATTAAGAGCTGATGATCTAAAAAACTTATTGGGCATTAAAAGAAGGAATCACAATCAGGGAGTAGATAAATAATTCAATGGTTTGAATACTAAAATTGTTCAAGCTGAAGAAACAATCCATATACTTTAAGTTCCAGAGTCTGTGATTGTAACTCCATTACTATGCTAAATCACTAAAGGGCAAGGAATAGAATAAGAGATCAATTAGTGTTTTTTGTGCAAAAGGACACAGGGTCATGAAAAAGCAAAATTTCTGCATTCATAAGATTTCTGTTACTCAGATGGACAATTCTGAGTAAGGTATATTAAAATCACCAATAGATATTGGGGAAAAGTAGAATTTTAAATTATTAAATTATCAGAACACATTTTATTAGTAACAATAGACCATTTATAAAAATATTATACTAAATGTTTGCCTGAAAGTTTGGATAATAGCATTTTACTTCTAATTATAGGTTGGGCTATTTCCATTGGCTATAATTAATTGTTAAATGACTTTAGCAACATTTAAACTTTATTTAAATTTTTCAAATATATTCAACTATTAATAATAGCATATGGGTTAGTATGTGTTTCCCTTCTTCAGGAATTACTCCCTTAAATAATGACAATTCTAGCATGATAATTAAAACAGGAATCTTTTGATTCAGAATGTTGCATTTACAGTGGCCCTTTAAGTGACTAAATTATTCTAATATAGCATCACCTTAAATTTCGCATTCATAACATCTGAAGTTCCCAGGTTTGATTTCTATGCTAATATTGTGACTGGTCAGACCAACAAGACCTGAAGAAGGAGAAGAAAAATATCACTCAAACATAACTCCAATGATCTGTTTGTTATTATTAACAGCTGATATATTGTGAAAAGTTTAAATAAAGTTGAAGATGGAGTAGATAATTGTACGGAGCTTGAAAGTCTGAGTTCAAATTCCTTCTAAATTAACAATTAATTGTAGATAATAAAAATATGCCAACATATAATTGGAAATCACACTAATTGTAGCCATTTCCTTAGTAGGATTACATTGAACACACCATTTATTATAAGAGAATTAAACACATGAGGCTGGCATTGACAAACAAAATTATAATACCCACTATAGTAATACAAAACTGATATATTGGAACAATTTCTATACATAGACATATTTTAATAACTATTTCAGTATAAAGGTCATAAATAATTATTTTGCATTTTTTTGCAGAAGATAAGACAAGGGTGTTTCAAACACCATCAATATTGACAGTTAACTGGATCAGGCACCCGAAAGAAAAATAATATAAGCCTAATTGGAATGTTATCTTTAAGTAGCCCACTGCAAGGAAAAGTCTTTTCAATAATAATAATAATAATAATAATAAAGTAAAATACATTACTGATAAAAATTGACATATGAGTTTGCATGTTTTTTCATTTTTGTTTTACTCTTTAGATAAGATCATTTGCCCACAAATGGTTAATTGACTTTCCTATGGGCCAGTTATCTGACAAAAATATCTTAAACTTGGTTAGATCAAATTTAATCCAATCAGATTTAAATCCCCAAGCCCCCTTACTAATCAAAACTTTATTATTTAGAGTTTTAGACAATATTAATAGTATAAGAATAGTAAAAAAAAATGTGATAATTGTAACAGAAACAATAAGACAAATTATCTATAAAAATTATAATAATTTTAAAATATGAATTTTTTCTACAGTACAGGCTTTTCCATACCTGCGCTTATATATGTAATATATAGGGGGTTTGAACTCAGTCTTTCACACGACCCTAAACCATCCATGCTATCTCATACCGCTGGATACACTTGCTCACACACATGTCGAAAAGATAAATAATCACTAATAATAATCGTATTTCGTATTAAACCAGCACTCTTCAGTTGGTCCCGATTATCATCTCTACACATATATAGAATCAAAGCTCAGTTAAGATAGCCAATCTTCATCATAATTTGAGTAAAATTTTCATTCTTTATTGCTCATTTTTTATCGCAAGTACCCAGGGCAATTCTCTAATGCATTCTGAAATTTATTTTGTCGACTATCTTCCATACATGGACATTGAGATATTTGTTAAATGTATTCTGACATCTCGTTACTCAAATGCGAGATCAGCTATAAAAGAGCAGTAAAAGAAAAACGTAATGTTGTAAACAAAATCAGTTTTTTTTTCATCTTTGATAACGATTATTCGATCAGCCTATTTAATTTAAAAATGAATGCAGTGAAGTGTGACAAAAAGTGCATGTGATTTGATTATTAATAAATCGAATCACATGATGTGTGATATCAGCTGATGGCAGATACTTCGTGGCTTCGACGTTATCAAATCTTTAATGTCTAAGAGAGAGAGAGAGAGAAAAGCTCACGTCTGATGTTTGAATTACAGTAAAGCACACGTATTAAATTTTGATAATGGAAAAGGAAAAAAAAACAACGATTGAGATATAGGAAAATAATACGTGGAAGTTATCAAACTTCTTTATCTTTTATTTTTATTTATGCACGAAATAGGGATGTTAGAGTATACTGCATTATAACGATAGCAAGTTATTGCAGATGATAATCAAGTGTTATTGCTTAGTCATATTTTACTTGCCTTCGCATTGAAAATTTAACATTTACGAATGCGCCTCTATATAATTTATATATTCTAAGTGGGAATATGAATAAAAACATGGGAATGATGATACAATCGTTAATGGAAAAAAAAGGATACATATTAAAGTTTAATTGGTTATTAAAAAAAAAATCTGAGTAATTCTCAGAAGTAATAAGATTATGCATATTTGCAATTATTCTGTACATAACGATTCTCCAATAAGATATATTTTTTCCTACCAAAATCTGCACAGGTTTTTCAGGAGTATATATTTGATTTCTCTCTTTTTTACGTGGGCGTTATTAAGTCATATATATTTTACCCCCCCCCTCCCATCAAAAAATATTATTAATAATATACTTAAACATTTATTTTTATTAAATGCCTTTTTGGAGCTAAAATTCGACTGCTATTTTATTCTTGATATGTTTAACTTGACTGCATTATTAATTTGTAAAATAAATTAAAAAGCCCTAAAAGATATGTACATATATGTGTGCGATGTTAATGTCGTGATTTAGAATACAGGCTGTTTATACTTATCAGGTTAATGATTTTTTATTTTTTCAGTGAGACAGGTTATAGCTAACTTAGATAATTATCTATTATTGATTTGTAAATTGGTATCTAGCTATTAATAACTAATAAGGGTAGAAAAACTATCTAGCAAGGGCATGCTTGATGAGTAATACCTTTTGCTCCAATGTTAAATTATAGGATTTGTTAGAGAGAGTCTTTTGACTTGCAATGGAAGCTATTTAAAACTATTCTCTTTATTTATTTTATACAGTGCATGTTTAACAATAACAGTTTTTTAAAACTTAACCTCAGAAAACTTACTATGTAAAATGATTAAATATATTTTTTCCCCAAAGAAATTACATACAATATAAGACAAAACAAATATGAGTATAACAACTAAACGTTTCTAGATCGATTTCCATTTGAGTGAACATTAAAAAAAAAACGTTTGTTCAAATGAAACACAATTATTTTTACTTTTCCTGTCGCTTGGTGTTTAAATATAACATGACCTACTGAGAAATTGTTTGTATGCCTATTTTTAATAAGAACAATTACGGAGGTGCACATCGCACAGGCATCCATAAATTAATCTTACAAGCACTACAGAAGCCATCTTAAAATGGTTATAGTATTTAATAACACGCTTTAATAAGTTTTTAACTACTTTACTCAGTATTATAGAGAATCAGAATTCAATAATGGTGAATTTCATTCCATGTGCACTATTCACACATCCCTTTCCCTTTATCCAGTGTTTACTTAGTGGAACATCTGCTGAATTAAAAAAAAAAGAAGATAAATTCGATCTTTAAAATCATTTTAAGATACAATCTGTAATAAAAATATTTAAAAATATCTTTATTATGAAGCAACAATTTTATGATCATATATATATATCCATTAGAAATCAGTCAACACTTAGGCGATCCCAATATATATAATAAACAACAATCTCAAACTGTTGCCAAGGCAACCTCATTTTAACAATAAAGGTATTATTATTGTAATTTACTGCAGTAAGTACAATTGCAAATTAGATGTAAAAGCTTCCTGAATTATCAGTTAACTAAAATTTGGCCAAGGGCTGCTTGAATGGTTCAAGCTTACCTGATAAGATTATACAATTATTTATTAATATATGTTACAGAATTATTTTGATTTTTGCTAATTATAAAATTGTAATGTAATTGATACATAAATAATTTGTTTATTGTTAAAATGACAGTGTATTTATTTTATTTTAAGGGATATTCTTTTCATTCTATTCTAAAACAAGAACAAATAATCATATTTATAGCATGTGGTATAAAGCTATGAATTATGAGAACAGTACTACCTTTGCTTTTTAGTGAGTATATAGAATTCAAAGATCAAATTAAACCACTTATGCATCTAAACCACACATTTACTCCTTTTACTGTTACACTAATAGCCAGAAATTTTTAAAAAAATGAAGGCTTCAAACCGAAACCAAGTTATATGCATAGTTATGCAGGTTTACATCAGATCAATTTCTATATATTTTAATAACATTATATATTAGCTTGAATAATATAAAGGAATGGAATGTGACTTCTGATTGGAGTGCATTAATTTCAGCTATGAATACTAAGTCTCCACTGATAATGGCAAAAATCTTAAATACTAGTCCAAGGATGAGATATTTTAGCACTATATATCTATATCCTATACTTTTCACAAATACTCATCAGTTTATTCTTTTTAAAATTTTTTAATTAATTTGAATCATTTGCCAGCCAATGTTTTACTTTTTTCCTAGCACCATAATTAAATATAATTATAACACTATACCAGCGGTTGACAACCTTTTAGATATTGCTGACCATTAAAATATTTTTTAAAGGTACAAATTAATATGAGCATTCAGTATAATATACATATTTATAATTTTTGGTATTTTTGCTGCTCACCAAGTGGGGAGTAATTAAATGCCTTTGAGGTAGATGCTTTGCAAGTCACAGTAGAATTTTGTAACAAATCAATTAGCAATATAATGTTCTTGTTCTATTTTAGTACAGCTTAAACAACATTTATTTTTTATTTAAAAATTTTATTAAATGAGCTTAGTGAACTTAAATAATATCTGACTTTCTTTGCCGACCATTAAAATTACATCATGGACCACCAGTTGCCTACTGCTGCATTATACTATCTGCTGTCCATTAATTATGGTGAAAACAATTACTTTTTGAAGTATATGAATAAGTAAACAAAGTCATATGTTAATGTTAGTAAGTTTTGTTTTATTTTAATTAAAAATATATTTTGATTTTTCTGCAAAAATGTTCTAACATGTCTAATGATAATGGCGATAATTATACATCTTAGCAAGATATTAACTGATATCAATTTTTATACCAGAATCTTTTTCAAATGTGAGCTTAATACAAGCAATCTTATTATTATATTATATAGTCCTTCTAAATTATTTTCTTCCTTCTTTGTTTTTGCTGTCTTCATATATAATATTGAATTTTAAAAATCTTACACTTTTCACTTTTCAGCAAAAAAACTATTATTGATTACAGTTTCGACTGTACCATGCAGTCTTCATCAGATCTTATTATCTTCTTTTAACCTTCTCTAAACCTGTTATGATAGATCCTTGATTGTTACTGACTTCCTGAGTGGGTAATCTTTGGATTGCTTTTATTTACTTTATAAAATATAGATATAAGTATGATTCTATTTTAATATCATTCTATTCAGAAATGTTTTAAATTGTTTTAGTAAAATGGATGATAGAGAAGGTGAAAAGAAGAGAATAAGATCTGATGAAGACTGCATGGTACAGTTGAAACTGTAATCAATAATAAGGTTTTTTTGCTGAAAAGTGAAATGTGTGAGATTTTTGAAATTCAAGCATATTATTACATTTCAGATATATTATTACGCAGGAATAATATGGTAACAGTTCCTAAACTGCATTCTTATCCAGCCAGATTTTCTCACTTAAAATAACTATTACTGTTGCTTTATAATTATTGAATTGTAATAGAAAAATGACTTTATGGGTGCCATATTTTAGCAAGCATTTATTTGAACAATTACTTTTTGACAAATACTCAAACTTTTTATGAATTCTCTAGTAATAAAGTCATTCAAATATTTATTTAATAATTATTAATCAACTTTATTGGTTGAAAATTACTTATATATATATATACCATATAATACTCATTGTCCAAACACTTTACTACTTTTACAATCTTTTATTTTCTACTCTTTTCTACCGTTTACAGTTTCGATTACCCCAACAATCTTCTTCAGAACTATACACAATATTGCAGATTTGTAAATAATATTACTTTATAAAATGCCCTTAAAATTTAGCATAGTGAGAAAGCTGGTGAATATGGAGGCTAAAATTCCTGGATCAAACAATGTTCAACCTGTTACTACAAATCCTTGAATGTTACATGACTTTCTGAGTGTTTAACCTTTGGCTTGCTTTTATTTACTAAGTATGATTCTATTTTAATATAGTTCTATTCAGAAATGTTTTAAATTGTTTTACCGGAGTTGTGTCATGTTATTATAAAGGCCAAGAAATGTTAATCTGGGATTAGTATTCTGATTCTGTATATACATTTTAAAATCGTTGGATTTTTGTTTAAACAAAAAAATAACGTATTCTAGCATATTTTGGATTTGAACAATTATTGTAATTGCATTAACTTTTATGAATATTATTTATAATTTGCAAGTAATAACTAGATATGTATGTGGATGTATGTGAATAGAGATAAAAGGAATTATTTTACCAATGGTAATTCAAAAATGACATTTGATAATTAATTTTTAGGTAAAACTAATTAAAATCTTAATCATATAATACAGTCATTATTTTATCTAGACTTTTAAAGTGAAACGAATGTATTTTTCTTTTTTTTAATTAATTATAAAACTACATCCAAGTAATTTTGCTGGATCGTATTCTTTTAACTTTTAAGTTAATAATAAAAAATCGTACTTCGTAATTGCGTAATTTCTTTTCTTAACAATTTGCATTTCTTTTTTTAATTTTTATTAATAAGTAAAATATTTGTTTTTACACAAACATACATACAAGTGCTGGATAATTGCATTTTTTTGCATATTAGAAATCAATTTCCTTCTTTTAATCAAATCGTTCATCAGTTGATTTTCTGGTCCAGTGACTAGTTTCAATCTTCTATAGTTTTCAACTTTTTTTTCTACTCAAAGAATCCAAATTAATAAGATCGCCAAATCTTTCAATATAAATTAAATTCTTTCTTTATTTTAATAATATGTGGTCGTTATTAGATTTCCTTTTTCTTTATTATGGAGAAAAATATGAAATTGATTAAAAAATTGCTATATTAATACATTAATGTATCTATTTTGAGAATTACTAGATATTATGTAAAAGCGATAATTTCACTGATTAAGCAATAAAAAAAAGCTAACATTTCACTTTGTTAATTTTCATTTATTGTTTATAATTAGATTATAAACTTATATTTAAAAGACAATATTTTATTTAACTTCAATTTTAATTATTGTGCTTTCTTTAGTTTGTATATACCAGGACCCTAACCTTTTTGCACTTAAGAGCACATTCTATAATATCGGTCAGGTGGCGGGCACCATTTAATTTTTTCAACCAGATGGCGGGCACCATTTATTTTTTCAATGTAAATTTATAGTTAGATATTGATAATAATACACATAATGCGCAAAAAAATTATTTATTTCAAAAATAAAATTTTAACACATAATTAACATTTTTATTTTTACGCTATAAAAGTATAGAATGCCCTACAATTTGATTACAATATAATACAATAATTTATAAGAAATTTTAAAAATTAAATTTATTTGTATCAGATAAATAATTTGTTATCGTGTTCGGATAGCGGCGGGCACAAGTAAAATGGTCTGCGGAAGCCATGGCGCCCACGGGCATATGGTTTGGGAACCCCTGGTATATACTATACTGCATGATGCAATAACTAATATACTAAATTTCAATTATCATAATTTTTATCGTAAATTTCAATTATCATTTTACTTTTTTTTTCCTGTTAACTTTTGGGCACTCATTATTCTTTGAATGAGAGATTTGTATTTTTGTGTGTTCTTTTCAAAAAAAGTCCACCATGAATCTTAATGGTAAGGAAATAATATTAATTCTGTCATTCATACAGCCTATATTGTTAACATCTTACAAGACTTTTGTTAATACTACAATTGCCATACATTATTCTAATAACCAGGATTCATTTGAAGAACTGACATTGAAGGTTTTTTTAAAAAAAAAAAAATTTTTTTTGAATGATTTCAGGTTAGAACTATTTGATAAATTAGATTTTAATTCTAATGTCAATTCCCAGATGTCAGAAGTAAAACATTCTATAGAATCTGTACTGAGAAAAATTACATTTATGTGTTTATTAAACAACACAAACTTTTATTGACTTAATAGCATCAGAAAAATAAATTTACAATTTATCTGTTTATTATTATTTTTTTGTAAAATTATAAAATACGTGCATTAAACATTTAGGTTTTATTTGGATGTATTATTTTTAATAGAAAATTAATCATCTGAAAATTTATTGACATAAATAGGAAATGCCTATAGCCAATAACTTTGTTGATGTTGTTATCATCATCATCATCATCATTATCGGTGGGCCAGCAATATGGGTCGTGTGAAAGTCTGAGTTCGAATCCCGCCTATATTACATATGCAATGCAGGTTTAAGCCTGTGCAATGTATTTATTTGGATTTATGTTATTTTAATTTTTATTTTGTTAAAAACATTTGTTTAACTGAAATCTGACCGGAACATAGACGAATGGAGCACTAAAATTAAAAGCGTGAAAAAGTTTCTAGCAGACAACAATATCATAAAATAAAGGGAATAGATTCGTTCTAATAAACAGAGGAGATTACTTAAATAAAATTAATAATCAGATTGGCAATTTGAAATTTGAGGAGATAGCCAATTTTAATAATAAAGTAAATAAAGAGAAATTTATAGCATCTATACTTCGCAAACATTGCAACAAGGCCATCTCAAAGGTCCAATATTATCATATATATCCATCCGCATCTATGCCCCAAGAATCTTCGCTAACATTAAGTTACATAAACCTAATACTCCGTTAAGATTGATGGTAACACTTCGGCGGAGCACATTACGTCAATACCGCAAAAATGATAAATCAATGGCTCCTCTAAAGAATAGGTTGTGGCACACATTCTACTAATTCAGCTTTTGAATTCATTAATAAAATTAAACAGTCCAGAATCAAACCTGAATTTAGTATTGCATTACTGGATGTAACAGATCTATATGGGTCAATTAACCGTAACAGCTCGATTGACATTATTGTAGCTGAACTTACAAATAATAATTGCCCACAAGGGCAGCTGAGCTTCATAGTGGAATTTTTGAAATGGATGGATCAAAATATTGTGGCCACATTTAATGGTAAATGGTTTAGAATGAATGATGGATAGCCAATGGGCCTCCCAATAACTGGGATAATATGTAGTATTTTCCTCAAACATTTTGAAAAGCAAATACTGACTAAGTACTATGCAATTGAACCAAACATAATATATGCATGCTATGTTGATGATGTATTCATAGCGGCACCAGAACAAATAATAACAGATATTCAAAAAGAGCTGCAAACACAAACCTCCTTAACAATTAACTGCATACCAGAAAACTTCCAGCACAATGTTAAATATCTGGATATTCAAGTTCATAGAGACCCACACCAACTTACCTATGCCATGATAGTCAAGCCATTGGAAATTTGAGAATTTATACATCCAAACTCAAACTCACCCAACTCACATAAATTGGCTGGACTCACATCCTTCCTGCACAGAAATCACAGACTATGTAAATTTGAAGCCAACCACAAAAAGAACCTCACAAATTATATTAAAGATCTGGAAAATGTTGGATTTTCACACAACATTATCTACAAAAAGATTAGGCAATTTCAAACTAAGCTACAAACTGACACGATTAGAAACAATAAACCAAGAATGCTGCTACCTTACATACCATCAATTGCTAGGAAATATAAAATATTTGCTGAGTCCATCGAACTAAGATTCCACACTGCACCTACAACAAACAGAATGATAAGCAATACCAAAGACAAAATATCTTCTGATCAAATAGCCCAAGCAGTTTATAAAATTTCATGCCCAATCAATGGACATTGAGCAGCATATTATGGAGAGACCCGTGCCAACATTATAACCAGAACAGCTCGACATCATTATTTATACAGGAAAGCTCTAAATAATACTGAAAACAAATCCATATTCTTTGAGCACCAAAAAACAACAGGCCATGTGTTCGAACCCGCTATGGCTAGGGCACTGAGCACTGAACGTAATGATATAAAATGAAAGATTAAGGAAGCATGCTTTATTGCAAATGACAACTATGCAATAAACCGAAAAGAATCGTGTTTTGCAATCTCCAGAAAATGATCTTTATGAAAGAAAACTTTGCATAAATTTTGCATAAATTATCACTAAACTTCTCTTAAAGTAGACTATGAATATGGAGACTTAAGTTCTCTGAAAGCATTCAGCCATATAATTCTTTTATAATTTCATTAATAAAAAAATATGTATTTTCAAGATTGTGGAACACTTTGCTGAATTAACTTAAATAGTGATCAATTATTCATATTTATATTGCTTATAATAACTCTTCTCATATATACTTTAATGCAAAATTTTTTTAAAAAAACTTCTTTATTTTCCTGACAGTTGAGAAAGCTCTGATAAAGACTGCTGGATAGTCAAAACTGTCAGGAAAATAAAGAAATTTTTTTAAAAAAAATTTGCATTAAAGTGTATATGAGAAGAGGAAATTAAGAAAGCTCTGATGAAGACTGCTGGACAGTCGAAACTGTCAGGAAAATGAAGTTTTTTTAAAAAAATGTTGCATTAAAGTGTATATGAGAAGAGTTATTATAAGCAATATATATATGAAGAAATGTAAAGAAAGTAAAGGAGAAGAATAAGAGTATATACTTCTAGTGATCAATTAGTGAATTGTAAAACTAGAGAAATAAAAACTATTATGAAAGACACCAATAACAAGCTGATGTTCTTAATGTTTTACTGAAGATTTGTGATAATGGTGTTTTAGTTATATTTTTATATTGGACTATTTCCATCATCTAATATGTGTATTCATTACAAGCATAAAGCTAAACTAGTCAATATATAATTAAAATTACCCCAAATCCAAAATTCAACCAGACCAGCAAAAAATATTATTAAAACACAACCAAAGGTTTCACTGCTACAAGCAGACTTCTCAAGTGTAAAGAACTACAAAAACTACAATATATATAATATTAAACATTACCCACAAATCCATTCACTTCCCATCCACCCTTAATATTAAAAGAACTCTTAAATAAGTCAATTGCTTCAGAATAATATATTTTCAATAATAAAGATTCTTTAATTCTTCTTTTGATTTCATTTCTCTCAAAGAAGACAACCTTAGCTCCATCAAAATTAATAGTGTGGCCTGTATCTTTTTCATGGACATACAAAGCAGAACTAAGATATCTATTTTTAACTCTACTTTTATGAACCTTTATTCTTTCATTTAACTCAAACTACTCTGACCTATGTAGACTTCTTACAAAAAAAAAAAAACAAGGGATAAAATATACTACACCAGGAATAGTCTTTCTATCAAAAATTTCCTTTAAATTGTCTTCTTATAAAATTGTATGTAGGAATAGTAAATTGTTTGGAAATAATAAAATTGGAAAAGGGGTGTTACATTAAATAATTTATTAAATAATACAAAGGAAATTTTTGATAGAAAGACTATTCCTGGTGTACTATATTTTATCCCTTGTTTTTTTTTTGTAAACAGGTCTACATAGGTCAGAGTAGTTTGAGTTTAAATGAAAGAATAAAGGTTCATAAAAGTAGAGTTAAAAATAGATATATTAGTTCTGCTTTGTATGTCCATGAAAAAGATACAGGCCACCCTATTAATTTTGATGGAAATGAAATCAAAAGAAGAATTAAAGAATCTTTATTATTGAAAATATATTATTCTGAAGCAATTGACTTATTTAAGTTCTTTTAATATTAATGGTGGATGGGAAGTGAATGGATTTGTGAGTAATATTTAATATATATATATATATACACACCTGGGTCTTGTTTTACGCGATAGATAGGTTCCTCAGAAAACACACGCAAATGAAATCGTGCAAGAATAGATGTAACTTACATTGAAAAAGGGGGGATGCGGTCTGTGATTTTTCAAAAGTCGCGTAAAAGCAAAGCACCAACGTAAAATTAATAAATAAAATATGACTAATAAAAAATTTCAAATTTGAAAAAAATTGATACAAGACAAACTTTTTTTAACTATAATATTTAATTTTATTCAAAATAATATATTTTTATGCATAATTTATAGTACAGTAATTTACATTTTTTTATACACATTTTAATTATTATAGCTATTTGCCAAAAAACACGTTCATTTGCAAACAACTAGCGCCAACTTCACACTCATATTGTAACAGTGGTTTTCTGGTGACAACGTAATTAGTAATTAATCTTTGAGACAATGATTTTAGTAATTGTTTATAAAACTAACAACTAAAAATTAAATTCTTATTTTTGTCTTTAATTTTCAATTCCGTTTAAAAATCAAATTTCATTTCACTGCTATTACTGACCTTTTAAAAATAAACTTGTGGACACTAAATGATTAATAATTGATTACATTCTTTTTTAAAAAGCAAAAACAGAATGTGATTTAAAATGCAAAATTAACATGCACAATGTTTGAACAAATTTACATTATAATCTTGTAAAATTTAAGTCGAATTCCAATAATGTGCTATTACTTTCAATATAATGTAAGTGCGCAAAATTTATTATTTAAAGTAATAGCGCATTATCGTAGTTCGACTTCCGGTGAAACACGGATCGCGTAACTTCAAAATAGTGTTAAATAAGTCCGTGTAAAAAGAGACCCAGTTGTATATATATATTGTGTAGTTTTTGTAGTTCTTTACATTTGAAAAGTCTGTTTGTAGCAGTGAAACTTTTGGTTGTGTTTTAATAATATTTTTTTACTGGTCTGGTTGAATTTTGGATTTGGGGTAATTTTAATTAATATGTGTATTGAATGTCTTTAAAAAAATTTAATTTTATTTAAATATTCTAAATACATTCAACTGTTAGTAATAGCACATCACAAAATGGATCCTTAGATTCTTGAGAATTGAATTTTAAAGTAATGCTCTAACCAACTGAGCTATCCTGCCAAAGGCAAGAGTTAGTGGAAATTTCATATACTTATCTATGAGGTTCCTCATGATTTCTCCACTTAAGCCAACTTAGTGTGACTATACATAATTACATAATGTATGGAAATCACTAATCAACTTTGACCTTAGGAAAAAGTGGAGAAATCAGGAGGAACCTCATAGATAAGTATATCAAATTTCTACTACTGTTGCCTTTGGCAGGATGTCTCAGTTGGTTAGAGCATTACCTTAAAATTCAATGCTCAAGAATCGAAGGATCCAACTTCGAATCCCATGCTAGTACTGTCACTGTTCAGAACAGCAACACCTGAAGAAGAGGGGAGAATAATACCTTTTGAAACTTTATGCATATACTAATGTGTTTGATGTGCTATTACTAACAGTTGAATGTATTTGGAATATTTAAATAAAGTTAAATTTTTCTAAAAACATTCAATACTCACATTAGATGGTGGAAATAGTCCAATATAAAAATACAACTGATATTCTTAAGCTTCCAAACCACTCCATTGAATTTAAGATATTACAATATTAGGACACTTTGAAGATGAGCCAGGCATGAAAGACATCAATAAAAAAGTAACATACATTTTGACATGAATAAAGAAGAAGCAAGTTTAAAATTAATTGTTCGAAAGAACTGACTATTTGAATTCCAAAAAATGTTATTACAAAGAGTTAATGATGATATAAAGAAATATAAGTGTGAAATGAAAAGAAAACCTATAAAAGAAAATAAATTTTAAAATATAAAGTATCTTGATATTAGAAAAAAATTAATAAGATAAACATTATTATGACACTATTACTAAAAAATAACACTTTTATTATAAAATGCATAAATGAATTCTATAAAAAATTAGAATAAAAGCGCACAATTACAAAACATTATATAAAAGGCAGCATAGGTTTTAAATGAGAAGTGTAGATAATTCCTTCAGGAATATAAAACTTGCAGGGAAAGATGGAATCATTGTGGAATTTTTAAAGAGCTGAGAGATGAAATAGATTATTGCCAAAGATATACATCAGGGATTCCCAATCAGGTTGATGCCCCTGTGGGGGTTAGTTTGGGGTTGATGAACTTTTGGAGTGTTTTGGGAGATACAGAACTATTAGTGTTCTTGTGGAAGTCAATCACATAAGATCTTCATTTCCTTAGCAGATTAAATTTCTTAACTAAATTAATTTATTTAAAACTTTGTATTGTCCAGAAGTTTCATTAAGTATTTTTGTGCAGCTACCAAATTGTATAGTCTAATACAGACCCTTTAAGATCATTTAATGTTTATATAAACTCTATATGCCCAGCATATAAAATTTTTCTTGTTTCAATGAATAGAATTGTGATATGGATGCAGAGTTCAACAAGTAAAATCAAATTTAAATATACATTAGTTTTGAATTTATTTTAGGCAAGATACAATTTATAAGAATATATTAATTTATGTGAATAGTTATAAGTATGTATATAAATGTAAAATGCTTATTTGTCAGACATAATTGTTTCATTATATTTGATTATTTTCATTTAATTTTAAGGAATGTAACAAATATGCCAGTGCCAAAAAGAAAACAACAGAATATTTAAACTCGGAGATTATTTCAATGTCCAATATACAATGCTTTTATGTCTCATCTGTGAAAAAATATTTGCTAATGAAAAATGAGAGAACTCTGTAAAGGAATGCATTCCAATTTAAAAAAATATTAATAATTTAGTGTATTTAAAATATGTTAAAGTAGCATTTTTTTTTACGTTTAAAAATACCAACTTAAGTCATTTTTTAATTCATCCACTTATAAAAATGCTTTTTTTTAAAGAAATGTATTCATATAAATTATATTTGTTGATAAGTTACATTATAAATGTTCAGATTGATTTGCAGAATGCAGGTCCAGCGATGACCATGTAGACTCCACGATGTATTTTGGGGCGATTAAATGATCTTTTTTTTTATTTTGTTTATTGTTTTCATGAATATGTAACCTTTAGGGTCTTCTGTCTGCCCCATTACCATCTTGCACCTGAGACACCAAAGCGCGTAATTGAAGAAAATGGAAAGTCTAATTTACGCAAAGACACCATATTCCATACAACTTCTTATGGATAAGATATTTGCATTTAGATTCTTTGTCCAATTTGTAATTAATAGTCTGTGAATATTTAATCTAGCACATCTCATGATGATATGGTTAATTAATTCTTCTTCCTTCCCACACATTTGACAAATTGGTTCAATTTGCATCTTACAAATATTTTTAATTGCAAAAAGGAATATCCTCAGATAGTTGATGACAAATTAGTTTACTTGCAATGAGAAGGGTAATAAATATTGTAACAAAAATTGACCAAATCTAATATTTAAAAAAATAATTGAAATGACCGAGAATATTAAAATATTTTTTTTATTTTATTTGACATATCAACAAATAAAGTTGTCATTCAATTAAATAAACAACTTTAAGAACAATGAACATAAGAAGAAATAACAAAAACATTCCTTACTGCTGAACTAATTATAAACTTACATGACAAAATTATTTTTGATTGTTCTGAAAATTAATATAAAATACTTATTTTCAACGTAATTTTGAGCAGCTTAAAACAGAATACCTGCAATGATGGGTAAATATAAAGGATTTCTAGCTTATCTGAAGAAAAGAGATCCAAAACGTTAGAACAGTGCATTGGGCTTTCCACAGGCAACATTTAGCTGCAAACAAGTTAATTTTTTAAAATTATTTTCTAGATTTAAGCATAAAAATTATAAATTTTATAAGATAGAAATATTTGAATGTTTGTCTTTTTGCACAAATGCATGATAGCAATGCTAAAATATGTAATAATTTGTTCTTTCATATAGATGTGCGCTAGCTGTCCAATGATGTCTGTTAGCAGAAATTATTCGAAATTTTTTGTATGTTGTAGAGTTTCTACCCAGGTTGTTGAACATAAAGGAATGCAATTATTAAATTTAAAAATGCTTATATTTTACTTAGCAGTTATGTTTTCCCGATTTAACAATTTTCATATAAATTACTAGGAATGGATATAAATCTTATTCAAGCTTGGACAATTAATTTTGGATTCCCGTTCTAAAATTGATTTAATATATCCACAATAAATCAACCAGATTTTCGTTATCTTGAAAATGTAAGATAACTGTCTGTTCTTGAAAAGATCAAATTTTTATTGAAAAAATTGAAAGAAGATATTAATGTAGATCTTGAAATCTTGTATTTACAATCATGGATTGTTGAGTCACTTGAATTTGACATAACCTGGATAGATATTTTTTCACAAAAATAATTAATTGAAGTTAGAGATCTCATATTTGGATTTCAAAAAATATAAAAGTAAAAATGTTCATTATTAACGCATATATTTGAATCCCTAATTTAAACTTTTCCAGTTCTTATTTAGTGGAGGCTGGTTTCAACCGCCTCAATAATTTATATTTAAGAATAAGAGATTTATATATAATATTAAGTAATTTTGAATCAAACATTTCAAATATTATATCTAAACAACAAACCCAACTATCTCCATTAATAATATAAATATAATATTAATTTATTTTTATCCTTTTTTAAAACTATTATTTATAAATAATTTTTAACTTTCTATTTATTATTACTGAGGCCATATTTTGTACAATAAATTATTAATTGAACAAAATACAAATACTCGTCATAATTATCTCAAAATTTTTTACAATATGAGTTTTGGATGTTATATTGATGGGTAATATCCCCACTAAAAATCTTATTTGTTTCCTTGAAAATGATTAAATGATAATAAAGATCAAGAATTTTGTGCTGAAGACAAAAAAAAAGAAAATCTGGAATGGTTTGAAGCCTGTCCATTAAAATATGAAGATTGGCTATCTTAATATAAGCTGAGCTTTGATTATATATGTGTGTGGAGATGATAATCTGGACCAACTGACGAGTGCTTTTTCGACATGTGTGTGATCAAGTATATCAGTGTTGTGAGCTATCATGTATGGTTGAGGGTTATGTGAAATTCTGAGTTCGAACCCCTATATGATTCTACTATAAATAGATTGCCTTTCAATCTTGAACAAAATATAAATTTAACTTTGCTGCATAGTATACACATATCTTATTGATTTGTAGTAATAAATATAGTTTGACATGGGGGGGAGGTGCTGTTTTTTTTTCCTTGTCATGGGGCAATTCTTACAAAAGATTGGGAATTCCAATATATATCAAGTAATTTATTGATAAGTATATCCAGATGACCTGAATAATATCATAGTGATATTAAAATTTAATAAAGCTGTAAAAGAAAACATTAAGAAAAATAAAATTATCAGCCTTGAATATCATTACAATCTAGCTACAAAGAACTTTGAATTCAAGTTAATAAAAAAAAATTGAATTTAAAATTTGTTATAACAACTATATGACATCAACGTATTTTTAAAAAAAAGTATATAAAGAATCAATTAGTAAAAGGTGTCATTTTGCATTGGATTTGGGGATTATAAAAGGGCATTTATCTTCTACTGCAATTAAAGATTGAAACCTCGTGATAAAAACCTACAATACTGTCAAATTTGAAAAAAGAAAACTTAAATGCATAGTGATATTATGAAGATTATAATTAATAAGAATATCTGACAGAAAGATTCCATTTCTCCTCTCCAAAACTTGACACAATTTTATAGAATGTATGTACTGAATTAAAACAGGAATTTAAAAAAATAAATAAAAATTGCTTAAGTCATGTAGATGTTGAAAATGATATTTTGTAAATAATATTTAAAGTTTAGAAAATATTACAAGAGTTTATTTGATAATAGAAAAAATATAGAATTGTAAATAAATACTAAAAATATTAAAGAAACAAACTGTTCAATGACTTTTTAAAAAAGAAAACAATAAAAATTGTTATTTGAAATATAATGGAGTGCTGTTGGTAGAAATAACTTACTATTAAAAGAAATATGTTTAAAAAATTTTTTATTTTTTTTTATTTAAAAAAACTATATTTACATTTGATTCAGTACATACATCGTAACAATCATTACTTTAAAAAATAAATTAAGTTCAAATGTATCCAGTAAATTACATTATCTCCACCTTTCATTTAATCAGTGTTCTGTAAGAGCATTCAGCTCCACATTTCACACCTTGTAGGAACATAACCACCCCATACCAATAAAAACGTTTTTCTTGGCCAAAATTTCAAACCTTTATACAACATGTCATCCCATTCTTTTTTCCAATATATCTTCTTGTTATCAAAGATCAGAGCACACCTAGATATCCATATTGCTCTCATTACATGCACAATAACTATGGCATTATGAGGCTTGAATAAAACAATGTTTTCTTTAAATAAGAGTCTTAGATTCACAATAGGCTTATGAAAGACCATAGATCTCAAATCACTAAAGGCTGTACATTCCTCCATCAGGTGAAGAAAGGTCTCGTCGGATCTGTTACAGCATTTGCATAGATCATCCAGGCCCATTTTCAGCCTTTGGTTTAAAAAAGTGGTGGTTGGCAAAATTCCATTTATCAATCTGAAAATAAATTTCATAACAGACTGTGATGTACAAATAGATTGGAAATTTTTTAGAATTTTTTTTAATGAGGCATTGAGCCAGGAGTTTTCATTAGAAAGCTCTCTATTTTTTAGCTCTTTATATTTTAAAATTATCTAAGGTCTCTAAGTTTAGATCATCCTAGATATCCCTGTATGCAATCATCATATCATCAAAATAAGATACTCCGTCCGACCCCAGGTTAGAATCTATATTAATATTCTGTGTTAGCGGCCTGAGCGAATTATCATCAATGATCCTTAAATAAGCTCTTGCCTTAATGAAGCTCACCAATGACTTAGGGTCAATTAAATTGAGACCCCCTTCTCCAATCAGTAGCTGCATTATTTTAGTAGGTATCAGGCTATACTTCTTACCCTAAATATATCTTTTTGCCAATTGAATGATCTTAAGACTAGTGGCATTAAAGATTTTCATCCATGGTCCATAGTAAGAGAGCACACCAACAGCAATAGTGTTAAAAACCTTTGCTCTGGTTGTTTCATACAATTTAAATGGGGAAAAGGCATTTATTTTAGTTTCGATGATTTTTACAACCAGTTTGTTCAAATGGGCACTCATTTTAGTTTTAGACACATAGAGAGGCAACCCTAGAAAGGAGGAAGGCGTGCCCAAGAAGTCACATGGGATTCTCTTGGCAGTGGCCAATTGCCATGCAGCCGACTTGGAAGATTGAATACATGAGCCTGTAGAGATCTGAAATTTATTTAAGATGTTAAAGATTCTATGCACACTGGCCACATTCTCAAATATAATAATAACATCATCGACAAAGGCAGTGACATGAACAAAGGCACCAAGCTGAGGTAAGAAAATCCCATTGGTTGAGGCTTCTATTTCCCTAATCATCAGATCCAGATAAACGGCAAAGAGGAGGGCTGCCAGAGGAGACCCCTGTGGGATCCCCCTTGATGGAACAAAGAAATTAGAACGCCTTGCAAAGTTTTTAAGCGCTATTCTCCCATTGGTCACATAATTGTTGATTGCTGTAATTAGATTCTCCTCACCTTCCACAAGTGGTGCCAATGAACTAGACAGAAATGACCAATCAACCACATCAAATGCAGATTTAAAGTCTATCTGCATTGCAAAGAATTGAGTTAACTTATTACACCTGGCATATCTGATTGCATCCTGGATCTTCATAATTGCATCAGTTGTTCTCTTACCTTTAATAGTGTAATGAGCCACTGAAATTCTATTTTTTATTCTATTATACAATTTCTTCAATATAATTCTAGCAAATATTTTTGAGTCAATGTCTTCGATAGTAATATTTCTCAGGTCATTTACATATGGGATGTGTATATTCCTATTCTTTTTTATACAAAAAATTATTCTGTTATTAATCATTGGCCAATCTATTGGTTGTGCACACAACTGATTGTAATATTTTGCAAGCACTTCAATTATCAAGTAAGATATTGATTTATAAATTCTGGCAGGTATAGAATCATGAGCAGTAACTGTGTGATTTGATAGTCTAGTTATTTCCTCACTAATATCCAGGTGTGAGATATACTGCTGATCCTTGGCCACAATCATCCTTGGCCAATGGTCTGAATTCCTTTCATCATTTCCCATAGTGTTTTGCAGATTTTTATATATGTGCTGATCCACATGCAGCCCTGACAAAACCTCTCCATTCTCAGTTTTGACAGATGTGATACCTCTAGACTGAGGCACGTACACCTTGGTATAGTTCAATGTTGGTTTTATGATGCAGGCAATATTAGGGAGTATCTTTCGCAATCTTATAGCATATATTTCTTCCTGTATTTTTTCATAGATGTCATTATATTCTTCCTGCAGGGAGTTGATCAATGAGCGATTATTAGATAGAGTAGTTAAAGAATGCAAGGTTTTAGCAATGTCATTTAAGCGGGATTTCATTTGGTTTTGAGACAAATCCAGTTCCATTCCAGAAGAACAGACATCAGATATAAGTTTTTTCAATCTAATCCAAGCCACACCTGGAGACAAGGCTGTTTGCTTAGTGAAGTGACAAGAAGCTACAATTAAATTCGATCTCTGATCACAGGTCAAATTGAATGAATTACTAATATTTTTTTTTATGCTAAACTGGTAGCTACATTCTGGATCCCCATCATAGAGCCCAACCACCAACTTTACATGCAGGTGATCAGAGAAAGCAACATTGAAGTATCAATTTCAACATCTTTTATCTTAGATCTCGAAATGAAAAACAAATCAATCAGTGATGAGTAACGACTATTAAAAAAAGTAAAGGCATTTGCTCCATATTTACTTTGACATGGCAGCACATCAATATCCTGCAACTTATTTTTTAGCTGAACTGGAATGTCCTGAAATGTGACATTAAAACCCCCTCCAATTATTACTATTCCTGGATGCAGAGTCAAGTGGAACTGCATCTCTTTAATAATTTTGGGCACTTCCCTTCCTCTATTTGTCGAATAAATTGCTACAACATAGTGCATCTGTTCTTGCATTTGAAAAGAGATTACTATGTGATTGATCTGCATACTTATGATCCACACCTTATAAATTTTAGACTTTATATTAATTAGAATGGCAACACCTTGTGCCGGTCTAATGTTCTGCTTGTACAATAATAGACCTTTCCGTTTAATTTGATCGATAAACTGTTCAGGTGTGTTTACATTTATCTTTGTTTCTGTTAGAATAGCAATATCAAATTTTTGTGAAGCAAGATAATCAGTAAGCTTTAGTACCTTGTCATGGCTGTTGATGCCTCTAACATTAATGGTGACTATATTTAATGACTTATACATAGTGCGGATCCAAAGATTTCATTGCCTTATACTACTATAGCCACTTTCATGACCACAATCATTCATATTAACACCAGTCTCATTATGGTATAGATTTACTATTTCCAGTTCCATTTCATTTTGGTTTAGTTTCTCTGTTTCAAGTTCTGACTCAGTTATAGATGGGTGCCTTCCAGGGACATTTGACAGAAAATGTTCTATTTGCTTTTTTTTTTTTCCTTTACTTCAGGTTTCTCTATATCAGTTATGTCAACATGCTTATTATTATCATTATTAATTATGTTGTTTTCCGTTTTCTCCATATCATTTACCTCAACATATGTTTCTTCATTTTCCATAATTGCTGAGCTTTCATCAACTAGGCACTGCCTCTGTATTTGAGCAGGTGCAGAATTATCTAGTTCGAGATCATCAATAATTTCCTGCTCGTATATAAGTTCTTCATCAGGACTATTATTTACAACATTAGCCCAAGATTTTAATGGAGCTATGTTACAGTAGTGATTTAGACGATTGAATCTATTACATTTGACACATGGCCCAGCATCACACAGAGCTGCAATGTGACCAATATGATTACATCTAAAACAAATGGGTGGCCTACCTTTAATAATAATGGAGATTGGCATATGATCTTTAAAAATTTTATGTGGGATCTGTTCCTTTGAAATGCCCTTGTTCATTTTCAACACAATTGACCATGAATTTGAGGGGATTTGAAATGCAGTTCCGGGTGTTAATAATCTTTCCATTTTATTAACTTCGGCATACGACGCTATTTCCGACTTAAAAAACTCAACATCAAAATTAGGTGGAGTATGCAAAACTTTTCCGTAAACTAGGGAGTTCGGTTCTTTCAAGACGTAATATATTTTCTTATTTTGAATTTTTTTTATCATTGCCTCCGCTTTTTCTTTTTGATCGGTGGCAAAATACTCAATAGAAACAAAACCCCTTGCAGCAAAGAAAGCTATATGTTTAACGGTATTTAATAAACTATTTTGATCAAGAACCTTAAAGTATTTGTTTATATCAGGTTTATCAAGGACATGTTCACCGCTGGACTCATTAGATTGCATAATTAAACTAAAAATGGACGTACATGCCGACATACAACTAGTAAATATCCTTTTCCAGTAAGAGTTTAAGCGAATGAAGGCCCTTGATGAAGGTTGACAAGAAACGTTATCCGCAAGCATATTATCACTAAATATATATGTTCTACCACTATATACTACTATACTTATGGAAAATCAATACAGAGTATACAAATCACTCACTGAAATATGGAGAGATGTATGTTTAAAAAATTAAAAGTTTGAATTGGAGAATAATTGAATACGTCAAAAGAAAAATTGACAGTAGATATAGTATTCAAATTCTAAACTGGATTCCAAAACATTCAAGAACCTTAGAATGGGTCAGTGTGTAATGAATGGGCAAGAAACTTGGCTAAACTAGTATGATTTAGAAAAGTATAAATAGGAAAAAAATTAGACAAAATTTTAAGTCTTTGATCCTGCAGTGAATTGATAGTAATGAAAACTGTTAACCATGATATATATATATGGACTTTTGTGTACTTCTTATTAAAATGTATATTATTGTATATATAATTGTTTGAAAGTCCAATGATATTCAAACACTAATGTAGTATCTAAGTATAAAAGTTTTATTCTCATAGCTAAACAGATTTTTGTTCTTTCCTCAAAAATTGAAATGACAGTACTTATCTTTATTATCAAGTATGGACTCAAGACTAATGCTTTGAGAGCTTCCTTGTTCTTGATTTACCTCACATGCAATAATTACTACATTCGATTGTTTTTTCTTTTTTTGGTATTCGAACTTCATGTGACATCCCAAGAAACTAATCATATACTTAAAAAAAAACAATCAAATCTTTAAATTTATCAGACTGAGCCTTTAATAGAATAATTTAAATATTTATAAATACATCAGTAAACTTTGAATTAGAACTTAGAAAAGAACATTAAAGATTTTTTTTTTTAAATTTTTTTATATTTTGTTATTATTAAATCAAGAGCTATGTAAAATAGTTGTTTACCTGTCATGTCCATAACCTGAATTTAAATTCAGCTAGGTATACTTTGAAAGTCACAAGTATACTATTAGTCAATAAATTGACATCTAGTTATTATTAGTTTGAGACTAAAGGTTCATGTTAGTTTAGGATAATCAAATAAGTATCAATGCGATGATTGTAAAAGAAAATTACTTGGGTTTTTTTTAATTATCGAAATCTTAGTATTTATAAGGATTTTACGATTATTGATTGCTTTGGGGTTTTGATATCTTTTTTGTTTTGGGGAATACACTTGGGTTCAAATCTTTAAGGTTTTTAAAATCTTAAAAGTTTTTGGAGTTTTGAGAGGCCTTTAAATCATAAGGCAGTTGAAGTCTTGGTGTTCTTTGAAGTTTTTTTAATAATTGGGAACTTGGAAATTTTAGGGAAATTGGAAGTCTTAGGGATCTTGAGATCTTAGTGGATCTTCATATTCTTTTGGCAATAAACTCATGATTTATCTTTATTACTATTATTATTATTATTATTGTTGTTGTTGTTGTTATTATTATTATTATTATTATTATTATTATTATTATTATTATTATTATGATGATGATGATGATGATGATGATGATGATGATGATTATGATGATTATTATTGGGCATGATATGTCAACTCCTGCCAATAATATTTTAAACAACATTATACATATTTTAATGTTATAACATGTAGTACATTATGACTGCTTTCTTCCAGCTAGTTAAAAATGATGTTGCTCTGTGGACAAAATTTCTTCTGATATGTTTCTTTCCAAAATAAATAAGCAATAAATAATATTAAAGCCCATCATGATTTAGTCAGAATTCCGGAACCTAAAATTTTCAGATTAATTCCTGCTCTGGAACTTTTGATGCCCAAACTTCTTATGAACTCATGAGAATCTTTTGATGTAAAGAATTCTTAGGAAGGAAACGTGAAAGTTAGTATAGATTCTGTATAAGATAAAGGATTTATAAAATTAGCATTCACTATTCTTTTACTATGCATAATAAGCTTGAATAATCTGTGATTACCTGATAATAGGGCATTTAAATCTCCAGTTTCTGGGTTTTGCTTTTATCAGTGACGTAAACTTGAAATAATGTAAATTATATATCCAGAAACTACTTTTAATTCCATTCTACTATTAAACTAAAAGCCTGATATTAAAAATATCGTAAAGTTTTAAATCCAAGTCAAATTATTTGAATAATTGTATATATCAATAAGCCACTTGGGGATTCAAATGTACTACTGTAAACACTGATTACTTAAGCTTGTTATAGATGGCGTATAGTAGACAGGTGTGTTTGTTTTATCATATATTGTATAAGCTAAAGAATTAAGTGATTCGTTATTACGAAGAAGTAGAATCAATAGATTAAAAAAAAAAAGATTACACCTAGGTATGTCATATTTATTAAGTTCATGAATTCAATACATCTTTTTAGATATATTAGGTTTTTTTAAAATATCTCTCCCCACCTCCACACACACATACCACTCATCCATTCAAATCTATTTTTCATTTATATCATTCAGCACATTAGTCAAAGCAAACACTTTGCTAATCTCTTTTTAAATTTCTTTATAACTTTATTTAGCTTTTTTTTTTTTTTTTACAAATCTAATCTGATTAAGCATTTTAGGCAGCCTCTTTTTCAAATAAAACTTTATTAATGACTTTTCACAAATCTTATCTTATTAAGCACTTTACTGGTCGCTTTCTTCATCAGATTTTATTAGCCTTTTCCACAGATCTAATTTGCTTAAATATTTCTTCGTATTAAGAAGCTGTAAAATAAAATACCAACTGATCACTACCATCTTTAATCAGAGTACCGTTTTTCTCTGAATAAACAAAACATTGTGACAACATGAACATGTAATTATGACCGTAACAAGAACAATAATAAAAATATCCACACATGCATGTACAATTTAGATAAAGGATGTGTGCCTTTTAAGAGTATGGCAAGTAATGGTGAACTCCTACTAAGAGCAATTGTTATTGTATTTTGACAATAATACGCTATAGGTAGGCTAGTTATTCAATTTACATTTGTGAAAAGAATATTTATATCTATGTTATATGTACACACACACATTCCTTTTCAAAGAAAGTAACAAATAAAATATAATCAAATGTTAGTTGCTTAGGATGACATGTGCCATTTAGCTCTTGAGACCATCATATTATCATTGTGCTAAATTGCACATAATGCAGTTAAAATATTCATCCATTAACAGGGCACTCATAAATCAGTATGACTTTTCTAAGTCCAGAAAAAAAAAAAAAACAGATGTAAAAAGAAAGACAGAATTATAGAAAACAAAGAAATAAAAGGAAAAAATGAGAGTTTTTACTGCTAAGTACTAGAAGTGACAAAAGTTTGAACTTTGAATCTTGAGCTTAAGATGCCCCTTTTTGCCACTGCACTAAACTCTGAAAGGTTGTTCAGTGTAATTAAAAAATGAAAGAGTATATAGTGGTGCAAACATATAATGGATTTTATCACAGTTATTACAGAAATGATCATTAACATGAGAAGCTTGTGGCAACTGGGCTTTATTTTGACATAAATGGCCAAAGCCAAGAAGGGTTGGAGATAAAGTGAATATGAGAAAAAGTAAAATGTAAAATAATAGACATTTAATCAATCAATCAAATATGTAGTAACTAAGTTTTATACTACAAGCTCACTTTAATAACCTTTCACTGCTAATGATGCACTGTATCTTTTACTTAATTTCTTCTATATGCAGTCATTATAATTTAACACTTTAAAGTATGTTTTGTTAATATTAAAAACTGTCTTTTTTTGAAATTTTGTATAAAGGCTCAAAAATTCTAATTAGGCTACTTTCTGTCTGTATAGGCTTTATAATATGCCAAATTATTTCCAACATTATATTATTTAAGCTTTATTAATTCAGATTGTTTTTCATAAGCTACCAGTACTTATTTTAAAACGTCTTTATTTATTTCCTCATACTGTTCCATAAAATATTATTTCAAGTTTCTTTTTCAAAATATAATTTCAGTAATAAAATAAATAGGCTTTAAATATCTCACTTCAGGACATATCCCTCACCTATTCAAAGGGGAACAAGATATTACTGATGAAACTAGTTAACTATGATGAGAATTTAAGGTTTGTTTTTTTTCCCCTTTGTTTTATCTTTCTAAGAATAATTTGATTCCTATTTCTAATTAATGGTTATTTGGCTTAGCTGAGTTGGCTAATCATAAGCCTAATTATTATATTATTTTTTTTCATTTTTCTAGGCTCAGATTTGAATTCCAGCATGTCAGTAGGCAAGAAGATATGCTATCCACTATACTAGATCATTTTATAATTTCAGTACTATACAAAATAAAATCTTACTTAATTAAAATTCTAGTTGGATACTTTTTTTTTTCTCACATGTCATAGTACTGGCCGGAATGCGAACCCACAACCGTCTGCAACCAACTATGTGCTTGCAAGGCGGCCGCGATGACCTCTCGGCTAACAGCGCTTGACTAGTTGGATACTCTTATGAGGTTGTTAAAACCATTAATTAAAATACGTAAAACATATTAAAATTATCTTTGATATATATATACCATCATTATCAAACAAATGAGGGATATCAATGGATTTTATAGGGTTGTGATATGATTTTTTAAGTCCATACATACTTTCAATACATCAAAAAAAAAAAAAAAGATCTAAAATAACTGTGATCAGTTTTAAAATTTTAAACTACCCATCATTTTTAAAGTTTCTTGTCAGTTATCTCAAATTTCTGTCTTTATATTACATAAGAAGTTTCTTGTTTACTTTACTACTCAAATAAAGAATACAACTGTTTTTTTTGTTTTTTTTTAAATCAAGGCACTAATAACAGAATCATTAACAGACAACCAATCGGGATTTATTTTTACTGAATCCAAGAATAGAAATATTCCTATCGTTAAATTATAATTTTAGTGTTTAATAACAGTTAAAATTTGCAATGAATAACAGATGCTTTTTAAAACTAACATCAAATTTCATATCAATATGTTTAAAATAGGATCTAATTTTTAATGCAATTGTTATTTTAATCTTAGAGCATACTCACCTAGAATCTGTAAATGCTCATATAAGGTTAACATTCTGACTTGTATCTAGAGAATAATTCATAATTGTCATTATTTAGAGCATAGATCCATTAAGTTTCTTTACAGTGATTTTTGTATCTAAACAAAATATTGTGGTAATTGATTCATATGTTACATAACAATGCACTGGCAGCAGAACATTTGTTCATTAAGCATGCATTATTATTTGGAATAATTTATTCTCATTAATCAATAATCTTGGATTATAGTCTAACTTATTCCCCCCATTTTATCTAAGGTTAGACCAAAATTGATTTCTAGGAATAATCTTAAAAAGCTATCACTATTTGGGGTTATGATGCAAGTACTTTATGGGCAGTTTGTTTAGCATTAGCATATTAAGCTAGTGAATATTGTGTTCTTACTTGAAAAAAGATTTCCATAATAAATTCATGAATATCCAATTAAACACTACTGTCACACTCGTCTACTCTTTTACAGTAATTTCATGTTCTTTCACATATTCTTCTGCCAAACATCAGAAGAAAACATAAAAAGTTGTTAAGCTGATTGAACTTAATCATTTCATCACTTAAGACTTTCCTTAAATAAAATCTCTCTTTAGAATGCTCCACCAAAAATCTACAATGAAAGAATTATGAAAATAAATATGAAATTCTTATGAGGTTTCAAATAAACTCCTTTTTCCATATCAATAATAAAATGAACTGACTTTGATTATCCTAGTCACAAATTGATTCTCATCAATAGATTCAGCCACTATTGAATCTATCTCTTGGTCGGAATCTATCAAGACCCTTGGTGATATTTTATTAATAGTTAAGCTGTATTAAAAAAATCTTTATGATTTACAAATAAATAACTTTCTTCTCAGAACTTTCTGAATCTAATATTGGAGAAAAAGAAATAATAAATATGCACAATTACTATTGAAGAAAAAAAAAACCAATATTTGATATCATTAACTTTTCATTAAACATCACATGATCACCATTTCTTATGCTTGCTCTTAACTGTTATTAAAACAGGAAAAACTCTCTATAAATCAAGGTGCAGTGCTCTCAGATCCAAGGCGCCTCACTGATGAAGGCCACAAGCCAGAAACTACTCTAGGGATATTGGATGAGTAGGCACTAGATGGAGATTTTATGCACAAGCCTTATGGCATCCATTGATTATTCTGGCTTGCACTAAATGGCAATACATATAGCGAGTTTTGCCTGTTTTAATAACTTTTCATTGTCATATTTAGAAATTCCAAGAAAAGAAAATAACAAATAATACCTCATAATGAGCCCAAAATTAAGCAGTCTTCATTGATGATCTGTCTTGCCAAAAAAAAGTTTTGAACCATCCACCTATTTGTAGATATATGTTGGGTTATCCTCATTATCTAGTCCAATTGTTAAATGTTTTAAGAAAAATTCAAATTTTATTTATATTTTTATAAATACTCTCAACTATTAGTAATAATACACAGGTTATTATGAAACACAACATTTTGGGTAGTATTAATTCTCCTTTCTTTTCCAAATATTGCAGCTTCACTATTGACAATCTAAAATGGAAAATTGGGTGAGCTTTAGATTCACGATTACTTTATTTTAAATGACATTCTAACGGATTATTCTATCAACGACAGTAATCAATGGAAATTTTAATACTTCTCTATGAATAACCCAAAGATTGAATAACCCAATTTATTAGAGCATCATCTAAAATTCAGTATCTCATTAACCTAAAAGTCATCACTTCAATTATCATGCTAGTTACCACTGGTCGGGTCAGCAACACCGAATATGAGAGTAGAATAATACCATTCAAAATACTGTGATCCATACCTACATTGTGTTAGTAATGAATTTTTTCTTAAAAATACTTAACAATTCAACTAAATGAGGGAAATAATTCAACATACAACTATACATAAAATGCTATCATAAATCTTATCTGTTTAATTGTACTTTTTTCCTGCTGGAAGACAAGTTTAACTAGCCATAACTACATTAGTCTTAAATCACATATACCACATTTGGTTCAGTTATGTCATCCAAAAGAGAATATTCCAAACATCTATATTTAGAAATAAGTAAACATATTTATCTTTATTTTTAATATTAATCACATTTTACTACTATTAGCATTATTTCATTTACATTCCATCAAACCTAGCAATCTATTCAGATTGTATGTATAAGGCAGATAATTTTTAAACTATTTTTTTAGGTCTTTCCACTTGGTAGTAGATAGAAGGATCTTTAAATTATACTGTCCAACCATGCAATCATTTTTAAAAGTAGAACTATGTTATAAATCTAGTTGTCCATAATTCATTATGATTATATTATCTCACAAAGGATGACAACTAAAAATTCATGATCTTCTGAAATATCCCATTGTCATAATTAATGTGAGCAGATGACTGATCGCATGAAACAACCAGGGTCTGCACTAACTTCATTGATAATACATACAGTGAAGTAAAAAAAAAACTAGATGAGGCAGATAGTACTGCATTGGAAACAATATTTAGCTTTGATAAATCAATATTGTATTTTATAAGGCAATAGATAACTCTCTGGGTTGGACACTGCATATAAGTTATTAATATTAGCTCTTGTATCTGAAGATCATTCATTCTACAACTGTCATTATAAATATTCATTCTAGTTCAGCAACCTAAGACTCATTGAATTATAAAGTCCCAATAACCAAGGAATACTGTACTAACATGAAGAATTTAATAGTAATTCATGTTTATGATACATGTAATGCCAAAAGTAATAGTATCACTTTTTTATAAATCTCCCCATATACACTTTAATGCAATTTTTATATAATTTCTCCTTTATTTTTCTAACAGTTTCAACCATTCTGCAGTCTTCATCAGAGCTACAACATTTAAATATATAATCATATAACCATTATTTTATATACATATAAAAATACATATTTTACATTATTATTCATAATCATATTTTATTTTTAACTTTATACCTTTACTTTTCTTATTTCCAAATTATTATTTTCTTATTATTTCTACTTCCTTTTTATTTTTTATTTCTCCTATCCTATCTATCATTCTACATTATTTTTTAATATAACTATCACCTTTCTATTTTATTTTTTATTTTAATATCTATTAATCTAATTTTTTTCTCCCTTTCTATTATTTATCTATACTTATTCTTTTATTAATAATTTTTATCTATTCCTATTCCTACCATTATTAATTATTCTCATTTTTAATTTACTTATCCATTTTACTCACCTTTTTATAATCTTCTTCCTTTTTACATTTATAACCTATTCTTCTTTTTTTAAAAAAAAAAAGAGGCTAAAAAAAATTTAAAAAGTATCAATTATAAATGTAAAAAGGAAAAAGAAGGTTATAAAAATTTGAGTAAAATGAATAAGTAAATTAAAAATGAGAATAATTAATAAAGATAGAAATAGGAATAGATAAAAATTATTAATAAAAGTATAAGTTTAATGAATAATAGAAATTAGATTAATAGATATTAAAATAAAAAATAAAATAGAAAGTTAATAGAGATATAATAAAGAATAATGTAGAATGATAGATAGGATAGGAAAAATAAAAAATAAAAAGGAAGTAGAAATAATAAGAAAATAATAATTTTGAAATAAGAAAAGTAAAGGTATAGAGTTAAAAATAAAATATGATTATGAATAATAATGTAAAATATGTATTTTTATATGTATATAAAATAATGGTTATATGATTATATATTTAAATGTTGTAGCTCTGATGAAGACTGCAGAATGGTCGAAACTGTTAGAAAAATAAAGGATGAATTATATAAAAATTGCATTAAAGTGTATATGAGGAGACTTATAAAAAAAGTAATATATATGAATATATGAAGAAATGCAAAAAAAAGTAAAAGAAAAGTTATAAGAATAATACTTTTAAGAAAATCAAATAGCTTACTGTTTTATACTAAGTAGACGTTTTTGCAAAAATAATCAATTTTTGTGCTTTTAATTTTTTTAACAAAATATTTGTTCTTAAAAATTGAAGTTGACAAGTTTTTTTATTTTTGAAAGGCATATGAGGGGTAGCCTTTTTTTAGAAAGCAAAATAGTGCTGATTCTTAATATATAAAATTAATTGTAAAATTGTGATGAACTACTCTATACACATGCGCAAGAAAATTGGCACGCACTCTCCCATCATTAATTATTTAAAACCGTAGATGGTATTAAAAAGAGAAAATTCACAATTATAAATAAGCATTTTTTGGTTAAATAATTTATATAATTCTTATGGACTGTAAAAAAAAAAAAAAAAGAATCAAATGACTTTATTTCTCGAGTTCATACGAAGTTCAATCACGCAGGAAATGGCAAAACTGGACGCGATTCGAGAACTTTAAGCTCCAGGGTCTACTATTCTACCAATGCACTAAATTATGCAATGTTTAGATATATAATTTTTTTTTTACAGTACAGGCTTTTTCATACCTGCACTCCAATATGTAGTATATAGGGGTTTAAACTCAGACTTTCACACGATTCTCAACTATCCACTCTATCTCATACTGCTAACACTCTTGATCACACACATGTTGAAAAGATAAATAATCACCAATACCCGCATTTCGTGCTAAACCAGCACTCGTCAGTTGGTCCAGATTATCATATCCACACATATATACAATCAATGCTCATCTCATACTTTAATGGTATGAGATAGCGTGGATAGTTGAAGGGCAAAGTTTAGACTAAAATTTGAAACTTTAATTAATCTTTTTTTTTTGTTTTAAACAACAACAACAAAAAAAAAGCAGATGAAAGCAAACAACAAAATCCTTACTAGTTATTTTAGAAGCGGTTAATTTAATTTCGTTTTATCCCAAAGGATCATTTCAAGTGAACCGAGACTTCTCTTTATAGTTTGTGTAATAATAAATGTGATAATTTCCAAAACTATTAGAAAAGAATAACTAATTGTCTTCTACTAACCAATGATCCAAACCGCTAATTAAGAAAGAGGAAAAAATAATTAGCTATATTTTAATGTTGGAGCACTTTTGTTTGAAATTATTTCTTGGGGAATGTTCTTTCTTTGAAAAAACGGCAAGCAAGAGCGGAATCTTATATTCGGTATCCTCATTAGTTGATTAACTTAGAGAAAAAAGAAAAAAGATTATAAATTATTCGGTTAAGCAAGTTTAAGTTCTACTCTTTTTTTTTTTTTCAAGCATTCTGTTGTATAAATAAGAAGTAAGTTACTATCAAAGGTGTTTTTAAATTGGAAATTTGAATTTACTTAATCTTTTATTTGTTTAAATTTTTCGAATATTTTTTGTTTAGAAGGAAGAGAGGGATTTATTATTATCTTTGGTCAACAAATACACTTGGTAATGTTTTGTTTCCTCCAATAAAAGCAATTAACATCAATAATTAAAAAGGAAGCCAAAGTCATTGCATAGTTAATATCGAGTGCAAACACAAAATTGTCCGATTAAACCAAGTTTGCCAAAAAAATTGAGCCAAAAATAAAAAGGAAGTTAACATCCATCTTTAAATTCTTACATTATCGAAAATGCAAAGGAAACCATTTGAATATATGTATGTGTATGTGTGTATGTATGTATTACAAATATTTATGTGTCTATTTGTTTGTCTATCTTCTGTCTAATTACCTAGCTATTTATTTACTATCTGTCCATCTGTATACCTATCTATCCAACTACCTATCTATCTATTTATCTATCTATCCATCGTAACTATAAGGTTGGAAATATGCATAAACAATGCTAAAAAAATGATCAGAGTGTGAAAATATTGCATTCTTTAATATGTTTATACATGCCACATAATATACTAAAATATAATGTGAAATGTTTGGGTTTGGAAAGAAAAACAGATGATGATCAAATAAAGTTTGAATTGATGATAAAATCAGCAATAATCAGTTGATCCATTTATTAATCTATAGCCACATGTATGTGTGTATAAATGTGTTGTAATTAGTAAGGGAATTTCAAAATAGTACTTTAATTTGCCATTGTTGATTGGATACTGACCAGAATAACATCACCTTTTTCGTTTTTTTTATTTTGTCCTGCTACTGACTAATGTTTCTTTAGTAATAATCACTCATTTAGTGTAATTTTAGCAACTTTAAAGAAAATCAATTTATATTTTAATATTCATTTCTGTACATAGATGTCATATCTAATCAGAGAAACTGCAAAGTTCTAAATTCATTCAGTTTTAGCATAGTGCAATGGAAACTTTTCATATTATGCTTATCAGAAAGAAAAGTAAGTTTTAATTTAGTTAAAATGCTTATTTTTACATTTCAAATATATTTTAATTTGTTTAACCATATTTTTATTAATGAAAATAAAATACACCTGAGTCTCATTTTACGCGATAGATAGGTTCCTCAGAAAACATGCGCAAATGAAATCGCGCAAAAATAGACGTAACTTACCTTGAAAAAGGGGGGCATAAAAGCAAAGCACCAATGTAAAATTTACTTTAAAATTCGCGCAAAAAAAAATAAGGAAATAAAATATGACTAATAAAAAATTTCAAATTTGAAAAAAATTGATACAAGACAAACTTTTTTTAACTATAATATTTAATTTTATTCAAAATAATATATTTTTATGCATAATTTACAGTACAGTAATTTACATTTTTTTATACACGTTTTAATTATTATCGCTATTTGCTGATAAAAAGTTTCATTTGCAAACTGGTAAAAAATAAAGATTCTTCACAAGAGGAAATACAACTAGCACCAAGTTCACTCTCATATTGTGTTAATGGTTTTCTGTTGACAACATAATTAGTAATTAACCTTTGAGATGATGATTTTATTAATTGTTTATGAACTTAGACTTATGATAATAAAAAGACATTTATTCACCACTGCTGGGAAAAATTTAATTAAAACTAACAACTAAAAATTAAATTCTTATTTTTGTCTTTAATTTTTTAATTTTTGTCTTTAATTTTTTAATTTTCAATTCCGTTTAAAAATCAAATTTCGTTTTACATCACATTAATTTCAAGTGACCGTAAGTAATTTTTAAATTGTTAATTACAATTAAAAATCAGATTTTAATTGTCAAATTTAATTGTGCCTACTGCTATTACTCACTTTTTAAAAATAAACTTGCAGACACTAAATGATTAATAATTGATTATGTTCTTTTTTAAAAAGCAAAAACAGAATGTGATTTAAAATGCAAAATTAACACGCACAATGTTTGGACAAATTTACATTATAATGTAAAATTTAATGTGTGTATACATAAAATGTGGAAATCATGATTTTAATTTTATTATTGCATAAAATCTTACTATTATAAAGCACTGAAAATATTGAAATTACTAAGATGAAAGTCGAATTCCAATAATGTGCTATTACTTTCAATATAACGTAAGTGCGTGAAATTTATTATTTAAAGTAATAGCGCATTATCGGAGTTCGACTTCCGGTGAAACATGAATCATGTAACTTCAAAATTGTGTTAAATAAGTCTGCATAAAAAGAGACCCAGGTAAATGTTTAATTTTTGTATAATAATACTTTTTTAAGGATTTAACTCTACCCACATAGTGAAGGAAAACTTATATTAGATGATCAGACATAATTTTTATTATTATTATTTTTCATTATAAGTTAAAGACTTAATAATCTTTATAATAAATTCACTTTTTAAAAATACATTTACTAATTTTTAAAATTAGAGAAAATGTTTTTGCTTATAAATTTAATTCAAACTAAAGGCTATATACAGCTCTGGCCAAAATTGCATGGGATCTTTACATTCCAATGTCATATAATAAACATTTTCCATAGCCTGCTAAGCCATCATATTCTAATGAAATTATTGATTGCAAAATAATGATAAATGCTAAAGATAATAAGACACTACAATTTATTCATGTATATACATTTTATAACACATACACGATAACATAACTTGACTTCCTTGTCAACTTATAAACAAGTTAGTCTGATTAGTTATTTATGGCTTCAATAATTAAGTTTATGCACAGATAATATAGTATAATACATTTTAAACTGATTCTGAACAGAGATAAACTTGCTGCATAGACAAATGATCAAAACTATTTATTATTACAGTTTTAAGATTAATAAAGATGCAGTTTGAGGATGCACTGTATTCATTAACTATTTAAAGAACTGGACTACTATAAATACTTTCAGGCTCTAATACAGGTAATTATCTAAATTTTATATGCACAAATGTAAAATGCAAAAAACAACATATGTGTTAGATTATTTATGAATAACTAAATACATGTGAGCTAGGAATACACTATACGACAGGGATTTTTATCTATCACGTACTATTGTAGAGATATTAAGCATAAGATTGGCAGTCATAAATGGTATCATCAAAGACATATAAAAAACAAAACAGATTGTATACAGTAGGAATGTCCATCTACAACATACCATTGCTCTAAGTAAGATGATGACTGTAAGTGACCAGCAACCACAGCGGCATAATAATTATATATGAATAAATAAAATATGAACGAATCTCATATATAAACAAAATAGCCCAAAATAAAGTTACAGCTGTTCACTTATAATCAATACACTCAAATTACCCTTCCCCAAATCTTGACAGTAGTTTGGTTAAAACTTTAAACTCTTAAAAGATAATAAAAAACAATCTTAATTTATTCTGTCTAGGCAGTCTGTTTTATATTTGCCAGAAATGGAAATGACTGATTCTAAAACACTAAGTTATTTTATAAGCATAAAGAAGGATTGTGATAAAAAGTTAATCACTTTATATAAAAATTTACTCTTTTAGATTTAAGCTGACTGAATTGCAGTGTGATTAACTAAAACATAATAGCAGTCCCTTATCATACTGGTTATAAACAGATTTACAAAATCAATAAATAATTATAATACTTATGCTTTAAATGCACATAGGTGAAGTTAATAAATTTTTTCACAAATATCAACGTTTCGCTTAGCGCTTTCGGAGTATGTTTACTCCATATTCATAGCCATTAATAAGTTATAAATACATAATGTTTATATTAGCAATTTATATTAAGATATTTTTAAAATTCCTATCTATTCCCTTCCATCACTAAGAGTTTGAGCTCAGATTTTGGCTATCGGTTCATTTCTAACAGACTTCATTTATTCAGCCATAGCTATAGTGTTGGTAGGCTTTAATCCTTCTGTTCTTAATTCAACAAGAAGCAACAGATGTAGTTTATTTGTTGTTTGGTAGCTGGTTTCTTCCCAAAGTAGTAGACATTTGAAGTTTTGTCATATAATGGGCACAACACTGCTTCTAAATTAGCTGATGGCTGCTTTCCATATATCTCTATGGATCTTTGGCCTCCATTCTGCTGGCTAGCAAGAGTAAAGCAGCTTGCAAGTATCTCTACTTGTTTATTGTATTTTTCAACACCAAATACAATAAGTATATTGAAGGCACAATCAAGAACTAACCAGCAGCAATAACGATTCAGCAGTCATCAATGATAGTCTAGCAATCAAAGTATAGCAGCAATAGTACTTCAAAGTAAATCAGCACAACAAATTATAGCCACTTTTATAGTTCTTGGAGATGGATTATCAGCAAAAATCAAATCCATCAGCTGCAATTTCCATCCATTGATCTATTGGTGTAATTATACATATGCAATTTTTTCACATATGTTACTGAAGCTGTAATTATACTATAATGTCTAATATGCCTGCTTAGCGCTTGCGAGATTTAGTATTCTAATCTCATACTCATAGCTTTACGAATGAAGACTGTTGTAATTTATTGTATACATATGCAAATGAGCTTGAATTTTTAATTAGTTAGACCATTGTTTGGAGAGAGCAAAGCATGACTCTCTTCTATTAATGGCACTGAGATCATTTGCTATATAAAAAGCTTCTTTGACCTTTTTTTGGCATCACTCTTCTCTGTGCAAATTATTTGGGCAGAACTGAGTTCGAATACATGACCTGTAGCTGTTTGGTGGTCCCAGAAGATTGATGTTTCTTCATTTTTATTTTTAATTCTGTTGTATGCATATAATTGATCTATTGGTGGTAGATAATTCTTCAATTTCATTTTGGTCTGCTACAACATTTAATATTTTATCTTTGCAAGGGATTACCAGTAATGGTCAAATATTCAATACATAAAAAAATTATATATACTTAATATAATAATCAATCTAAATAAAATTGAAACCAACAACTAATTATATTTACATTTATTTAATTACCAATTCAGCTTTCATCTCTTATTGAGACCTTTATAAATGTTAATAAAGGAAATATCTTGCTCTAAGTTACCTTTTTTAAAATAAACTTATAATTAATCATACCTTATACATTTATCTATGCATGTAAATTATATATATATATTTCTATTTATTTTGTTGAAAATCTTTACTTTTAAAATAAACTTCTAATTTTTAAATTACAGACATGAAGAATATATAAATATCGCTTTAATATATATAGTAATTATAGTGTTTTAAACCTTGTATTATTAATCACATTTCATTTTCTGTAAAAAGACTAAGGATGTTTTTGGCTGGAAGTTTAAGATTTGATAATTACTACTATGGTATGCATAATCTAATATTTATTAAAAGTGATTATACAATTTAATTAGTAGCATTACTAAAGACAAAAAGTTTATTATTTTATGGTTTAACTTACAGTTCTACAATGTGTCATTGTTTGGATTATCATATAAATTGGATCTCACAAATCCAATATCCAGAATGTCCTCTATTCACAATTGAAGGCATAAATGCAGCACACATAATAATTTTTAAAATTTCAATGATCAAATAAATCACATATACAATGCACAGACTAATATAGATTTATGAGAGAATTTAAAACGCATCATATTTTAATTACTAATGACTTAATTAGTGATATGATCATCTAAAATATATAATACAGTTATCAGCATCATTTAAAATACTTACCAATCAATCTATTGCAGAATGAAAATCTTTTGTGTTTAATTCTTCTTCTCTGACCAAAAATATTTCTTTTCCACACAACATCAACAAACTTTCTTATTTTGTCTATCCATCTCACATATAGTCTTTTCTAAGTTTTTTATAATTTTATAGGATACAGTTTAAGACTTCAACTAGCTAGCTATTATGAACTCTTTTATAAATATGTCAAGCCCAGCTCCACTTCAATTTGAATTCTTTCAGAATGTCAATGATACTGATTTGTATTCCCATCTAAATATTTCTCTTTTAATCTCTCCTTACCATTCCCAGTATAAATACGTCCGTAGTTTATTGATGGTTTGACGTTTTTGTAATTATCTTCTATTAAATACCCAAGTTTCATATCAATCAGTAAAAATAGACAAAACATATTTATTAAAAAACTTTTTAACACAGGCTTATACTAACCTGTTTGATGTGCTTATTATTAACAATTGTATGTATTTGGAATATTTAAATAAAGTTAAATTTTTCTAAAGACATTCAATACACACGTTAGATGATGGAAATAGTCTAATATAAAAATACAACTAGAACACCATCATCACAAACCTTCAGGAAAACACATAGGCATGTTTCCTTTTAACATCAAGCTATTTTACCAAAAAGACTTTATTTAAATTTAATTATAGATTTCATCCATTACATTTCCATATGCATTAATAATCTAATCAAAGTATTTGTGGTTGTTAACTTCTTTTAATTTATAATTATCAATCTTTATTTTCTTTTTTTTCCTAAGAAAATCCATTCAATATTACTTTAGTTTGTTTAGCATTTATTTTTAATATTATCTTAGTATTTGTATCTGATAATTCTCTCTGTATCTGCAAAATCTACTCTACTTTAATAATCATCATATATTTTTATTTCTTTAACTTTTCATTCTAATTCACAAAATAGTTCTTGTGGAACTGCTATAAACGTTTTGGTGATATGAAATCACCCAATTTTACATTCCTTATTCTTTTTTTGTCACCATAATCTAATTCACCGATGTTGCAATTTTAGAAATATTCTTCAGAATATGACAGTATCCTGGATTTATATTTATGGAGTAAATATCTTTTCGTAACTTAAAATCTAAACCATGAAGATTTCTTTTTATAACTTAACCATACTAATACTACTTTTATATCCAGTTTCTTCTTTTGATTGGTTTTAATTCCAAATTTGCTGTAAATGAGCTGTCAAGCATTGGTGGTTGAGAGGTCAGTGACAGCTGGTTTACAAGCAGTTGTCCCGGGTTAGTGGGTTCGCTTCCCGGCTGATGCTATGACACATGAGAAAAAAAAAATTTCTGTAAATGAGTTGTAATTACTTTGGTAAAGATTTTATAAAGGACTGATAGACTTGTAATTTCCAATATTACCACCTCTCTTAAATAGCAATATAACAACTGCATTATTCTAATTATTATATAAACATTTGGTATATAGTTTTGTCAATAATTTTTTCTATTTTTTCACCTGTCTGTTTTAAAATATCAATTATAATTTCATCATTACATGGAGCTTTTCCTTTCTTCGTGAATTCAATTGCATGACTCA
Source organism: Epiperipatus broadwayi (assembly GCA_028023455.1). Lineage (NCBI taxonomy): Eukaryota > Metazoa > Onychophora > Udeonychophora > Euonychophora > Peripatidae > Epiperipatus > Epiperipatus broadwayi. The sequence goes on along the minus strand of JAQFVV010000020.1, from coordinate 10,464,531 downwards.
CCTTTTCATTTGGAATGGTTGGCAATGCAGAAGATATAATAATTATAATGGTTATATTTTTATATTGGACTATTTCCATTATCTAATATACGTATTGAATGTCTTTAGAAAAATTTAACTTTATTTAAATACTCCAAATACATTCAACTGTTAATAATAGCACATCAAACAAGTTAGTATATGAACAATGTTTTGAGACATATGTCTCCCCTCTTCTTCAGGTGTTGCTGGCTAACCAGTGACAGTACTAGCATGGTATTTGCACCTGGATTCTTAGATTCTTGAGTTTTGAATTTTAAGGTAATGCTCTAACCAACTGCACCATCCTGCCAAAGGCAACAGTCAGCAGAAATTTCATATACTTATCTATGAAGTTCCTTCTGATTTCTCCACTTATGATGTTACTTTGTTTTAATTTTTTGTTCTTTATTATTATATAATTCTTTCTAGAATTTTTCCATACATTTCTTAACTTTGTCCCTCCTTTTAGTAATAGTTCTACCTTATTTTTATTTCTTAATAAAACAACTTTTCTTCCAATATCAAGATGTTATTTTATATACTTTTCAGACTTTTATTCTCTTCTATGGCATTACTTACCAATTCTCAGTTAATATCATTATTAACTTTTTTTCATATCTTTTTTTCCTCATACATTGTCTGGTCTCAGTTGAAAATTTGCTAAATTTAAATTCATTGGAGGGGTTATTTTTAAAAAATAATTTTTGTCTTCTTTAGTTTTGCATTAACATGTATCTTGGATCTTATTGATTGATGATCACTTCCTGCATTGGATCTACAAAGAACATTACAATCTTGAAAACATTTTCTGTTAGAAAAAATATAATCCAATTCTCCAATAACTTCATTTGGATATTTCCATTTATTATTTTTCTCAGAGAATTTTTATGAGTCCATGTTATCTCTCATTTCTGTCACCATAACATTCTCACTTTTATAAAAAAAATCAAGTCAGATGTCACATGACTTAATTTAATAAGGTTGTATTTACAAATGTCTCAAAGCTTGTTAAGAGCCTATTTTGCGAGCTCTATATATAACACTCCCACTTTTCAATAGTTTTCTAATTCTAACTTTAAAATTTTCTATGATAAAAATTTTCTTGGTTGAAATATTTTGTATATCTATATAAAAAAATTCTCTATTTGAATGAGAACTAGTTGAAGCTTTAAACATAGGTTATCTGCATTTGACATCTTCTATTAAATTGAATAAATCATCTTACTGCTTCTTTATTTAATATATTATCAATCTATACAATGTGGTTCTTCCACTTTTTACAAATCTTTTTCCATTTATCCGATATCTGTTCCTTTGTAATAAAATATGTCCATATTTCAAATCAATTGTCTCTTCACTTTTAATCATAACTTCACAAAGTCCAACAATGTTCCATTTTTCAGGAGATTATTAGTACCCTTTACCTCAGCTATCAATTACTGTCTTAACTGGAGACCTTTTAGAGTTCTTGAAGTAAGGGCTATAATTTAACTGTTATGATAGTAAATATCTAGTAAAATAATCATTCACACACCATTCATCCTGTCTTCAATAAAACTCAACTGATATTTTAGTTAAAAATTGTCAGGCAACTGAAAAGAAAGACTGTGGTGTTTCTTAATATTAAACTCAGAAATGAAAAGCCGGTAAACTCATTCTGCTTGCCCATGCTTCTTGATAAGTGATCTTTCAGAATATAACACAATATATTGAGATAATATGTTATCAATATTGTAAAATGATGTATTTCAAAACAATGAACAGTAGGGTTCTAAAACTATATTAAAATTTTATTGCATGCATGAATATAGGTTAGTGGATATTATTTTGAATATATTGTAAACAATAGAAGAGTTTTTTTATGGAGTTATTGCTAAATATGTTTGAAACGAGGCAAAACTCTCTCCATACAGTAGTGCCCTGTGCCAACCAGAGTAATCTATGGATTCCAGAAGGCTTTGTGCATAAAATCCCTATCTAGTGCCTACTCATCCAATATCCCCAGACTAGTTTCTGGCTTGTGGCTTTTGTCAGTGAGAAGCCTTGGATCTGAGACCTAGATCTTAGGATCTAATGTAACCCTCCAGCAGCCACCTTTTATCTCTACATAACTACAAAACTATGAGAATGAAATTGAAAACACAATAATATTTTCAATCTAAGCTCAATAGCTTATATAGTCATATGGGTCTGAACTCAGTTTAGCATCCATACATTTTTGTGTCTTTAACAACCATAGCCACCACTATCCTATTAGGCAGAATTGGTGTTAAACCACTAAACATCACATGATCATGATGTCTTATACTAGCACATAATTATTATTAAATGAGGCAAAACTCTCTCCATATGGTAGTGCCACCCTGTGCCAACCAGAGTAATGGAGAGAGTTTTGCCTCGTTTAATAAAAATTATGTGCTAGTATAAGAGATGGTGATCATGTGATGTGTAGTGGTTTAAATATATTTGAGTGAGAAAAATTTGAATGGAAAAAATATTATAAAAAAATATAGATAACGTAATAGAAGGCATATACATGTTTCAGTCTAAATGGTTTGTATATCCAGCTAATGTTCCTGACAACTACATTACATTATACAAGATATATAATTTCTTATTGTTTCCCTCTTTTTTGTGTGCGATAAATACAATAGCCAAATTGCAGTTTTCATCAAAATGAGATATGCAATGAAATCAGTCCCTGATTATGGAAAAATGCTAAATTGCAAATGAGAAGATATGCCAGTAGCACTGTCTTCTACAAACTTGTAAGCCATTATACTTGTGATTTGTCTAATAATTGGAATGAAGTATGTGAAAAAATATAGCATCACATCCAAGAAATGGATGTCTAACAATAAATAAAAAGAAATATTTGAAATAAACATTTTATTTTATAAATTTTATTTTCAATAATGTTGGATAAGTTGGTAACAACATTTGTTAATATTTTTTATTTTATAATGCATTGGGATAAATAGAATGCCCAAGCTAATGATAATCTCTAGGGGATTCGGTAGTTAAAGACATAGCAAGGCAGATTCGAAAAGGAGTTGTTAATAACACATATTGTAATAAAAGCACCCATGATAGTAAAATATACTAAGAAGAAAGTAGTTAGGAAAATAAATAAGGAAATATTTTATATTTATAAATTATTGTATACTTAGCAAATTTTTTTACACATCAATAATATAGGGGGCAATGGAAAATAATACATACCTATCAGGGCTAAATTTCCAATGATTATAGTTCAAATAAAAAGCTAGTCATGTATGACAACTAATGAAGAAATGTTAAATTTTATTCATTTGATGATGTAAAGTTTACAAAAAAAAGATGTAGTATAGCAATCAGAAAGTATATGAAAAGGAAGTAAAAATGGATTTAAATAATATCAAGTCTAATGATTTGATAAAAAGGGTTAAGAAATGAAAGGATTATCTGAATAAAATTTAAAAAGTGATAAAACATTATATAGATAAAATGCCATTGAAGATAGAATCAATATGCAAAAAAACAGGCACAAAAGAAAATTATAGCAGCTATTACTGAAATTGATCCTATGATAAGAGCAAGAAAAAATATAGATAAGATATACCAATTTATTTAAAAATTTATACTCAAAAAGTAGACAAATTAGAAGAGATATAAAATATAAATGATAAATATAAAGTTAAGATATTAAAAATGAACCAAACAATGTAAAAAAAATGATTTGATAAGAGATAAGGATAGCAAACCAGAAATATATGAAGTGTCAGAGTTGGAAAATAATAGAGATGAAGATAACATATGAATTACTCAAAATGTCTAAATTAGAAGATAAACTATTGGACAATAAAAATGTAGAAAGTAATATTAAAAAAACTGAATTGATAATGAAAAACTTAATGAGAGTGAAACACTCAATATTTAAGAGGAAGTATAGATAATATAAATAATGATAATATAGAAATAGTTGTAATGAGTATGAAAGTATAAAAATAACAGAAAATAATACTGGAATAAATTTTGATGAGGCCTAAAAATAAATTTTTTAATTATTTGAACAAGTAGAAAGAAGAAATTAAAAAAATTTATAAAGACAAAATCATAAATATTTCAAAAACAAATTTGTTAATTATAAATCAAAAGAGGATGTTTGAATTAGGTAATAGTAAGGACACAATTGACCCTTCCCCGTCTTTCTTTCTTTTCATTTTTTAAAAATCTGATAAAAAAGAAGAATTTTTTTTAAAAAATTAAAGACAAAATAATAAAAATTTCCAAACAAACCTGTCGATTACAAGTCAAAAGAAGTTGTTTGAAATTCTAAATCAATCAATTTTGCAAATCAATATTAGTTATTTTATGATGACAAATTGACATTTTTTAGGAATTGAAAAAAAAAAACAAATATCAAAAGTTTGCAAAAGAAGACCAATCAATGAAAATTAATACTAAGAGGTTTTAGATTACACATTGAATTTATAAATTAGGTTGTAATACTATTACTATGATAAATCATCAATTTTCTAAAAAAAACAACAACTTCAAATCATGAATTAATCATCACAGTATTCTTTCATGCTGTGAAAGCAGTACTTAAAGAGTTAATAAAAGATAAAAATTGAAATGTAGATTGCCTACTAGATCAGTACCAATTTATATGCAAAATGTGTGTATATTATACTAACAGTATATTATTACATATAAAAAATTATAAAATTATTTAAATATGATTTAAACCTCCCCTAATTCAGGGACCAAGATGTAATGTGCCATACCACTCCACACTTATCCAACCCTAATTCTAGTTTAAATGAATGGTGATGTAGAAGAAAATTATATAATAATAATAATAATAATAATAATAATAATAATAATAATAATAATAATAATAATAATAATAATAATAATAATAATAATAATAATAATAATAATAATAATAATAATAATAATAATAATAATAATAATAATAATAATAATAATAATAATAATCATTTTTACTCTCATACAGCAGTCATGGGACATATGATAATCTGATAAAAATACCCCAACTTTAAAAAGATTCCATTATTTCACCAATATTTGAATGATCTTAAAGTAGAAGATGCATTAGAAAGAAAATGCAAAGTTATTGCTAAATATTTCCAATTTCTGTTTGAATGATATATCTGTTAGGATGGTAATGTATCATGGCACATAACAGAATAGTAGTGTGTGTGCATATATATTAAAATTTGAATGAAAAGTAGAAATGAGCATGAAAAAAATTATTAAAAATATATATACTAAAATAACTGATTAATGGTTAAATAATAATTTTGGTATTTAAAAGTATTATAAATTATTTTAAATCAAACATAAGATCTATCTCAGGGGTCCCCAAACCTATGCCCATGGGCACCATGGCACCCGCAGACCATTTTACGTGTGCCCACCGCTATATTGAACATGATAAAAAATTATTTATCTGATACAAATAATTTAATGCAAAAATATAAACAAATATTATAGACAACTACATTTGAATTAATAAATAATAAATTTATTTACATCAAATCGATTTTCATTCAAAATGAACCTTCTCAAGATGTTAGAATAAATCAGAAAGTCATGCAATTTATATTAACTTAGTATGCACCTATTGTTCAAATTAAATTTTAAAAATTATTAAAATTTTCAATGTTTAATTGATGACTTACAATTCAACTTCACGGATTCTTGTAGCAAAATCTAGAAACTTAGCATACTTTAACCTTAATAATAAAGGCTTCATAAAATTATGACAAAACAAGGATACAATAAATAAATTTATTATTTATTAATTCAAATGTAGTTGTCTATAATATTTGTTTATATTTTTGTATTAAAGTATTTTATAAAGGCAACATAATGGATTTTAATCCCATCATATGAAATCTGATACAAATAAATTTAATTTTTAAAATTTTTTATAAATTATTGTATTATATTGTAATAAAATTGTAGGGCATACTATACTTTTACAGCATAAAAGAGTTAATGTTAAAATATTATTTTTGAAATAAATATTTTTGTACATTATGTGTATTATTAACAATATCCAACTATAAGTTTACATTGAAAAAATAAATGGTGCCCGCCACCTGGCCAGTATTATAGAATGTGCTCTTAAGTGCAAAAAGGTTGGGGACCCCTGGATCTATTTAATGTTTTATTTAATTCTGATTTTGATAAAAAAATCTAAAATCAGCTTGTTTTCATTTTGCAATAGATAGTAATTTATAAAATTCTATCCATTTTTAACTGAATTAAAGAAAAATCTTTTTCTTATTAAAACTATTTTTGATAAATGGAAATTATTTTTAGAAAACAGTTTTTTTATATGTTTTAATTTTAAATTCTACAATCTGTTTTGGTTTGAAGCATTAAGAAATTATGTGAATTGAGAGTTATTAACTTTTTAAAAAAAAATCAAAATAAAAGAAAAACTTTCTTGGTTATCCTATTTTCAAATTCTATTATTAAATTTATAAAAAAATGTTTTTTTTAAAACAAGAAGGATATTGTTAAATTATAAAGAAAATGCAGCTATAGAATGCAAGCCAGCTGCTGCTAGTTTTACATCAGTTGAGTTTGAACTCACATGGAAGTAAAGGACAGTTTTTCTGTGGTTCATAGCCCATATATTGAAGCGTTCAGTGTGTATGAACACATAGAGCTTCATGTTAGTTGGTAAAATTAGTATACATATATATATTTTAAAACTCAAGTATCTAATTTTTCAGTTTGCTTGTTTGCTAAAGGGGATATATGCAGGTGCATGACTTTATGAATGAGTGGATTTATGTATGTGTAAATTGTTCTATTGAAGTGCATTTTTTTATGTATATATTTTTGGAAAGAAAAATATATTTCCATTGTCGTATATCTTTATCCTAAAGGCAGTTTGTTCTTTGCGAATAACATTTTGATGACTCTGCTTATTTTTTCATAAATATTCCGAAAAATATAGTTGCATGTAAGTGTGAATTCATTTTTCTCATCCTTGAGGCGATTAAAAGGCAAGTAAGATTTTATAACTTTGTGTAATCTTATCTTGATTGTGTCACCTATTTTTGGTAAAAGATCAACGCAGCTAGTTGCAAGGAAGTATTGAATTGTTTTTCTTATCTTTAAACTGAAAGATCAACTCAGCTAGTTGCATGGGAGTGTTGAATTGTTTTCTTATCTTTAAACTGATATAAATCCTAAAAATCTTTAAACTGATGTAATTAAAAAAAGAAAAAATCAATCATGCGGTCTGTTTTCGTTTCTAACCAAGGAAAATATATTATAGGTGTTAAAAATATATATATAGAAAACAAAGCCTTGCTTAAAAAAAGTTATTATAAATAGAGCAAAGAAAAAGAACCAGGAAGTCAAATTATTCAAAGTCAAGCAGTGAGAGTAATTGATTAAAATTATTCAAAGTTAAGCAGTGAGAGTAATTGATTAAAATTATTCAAAGTCAAGCAGTGAGAGTAATTGATTCAAATTATTAAAAGTCAAGCAGTTAGAGAGGAAAAAGGTTGTTGGTAGTAAGAAAGTTGGTGTTTTTTTTTTAAGAAATGTGAGTCTCAACTACTAGTGCAATTGACTACATTTTAAGCGGAGAAAAGACCCACGATATGGCTTTTGAGTAGTACAAATTACTTTTCCTTTCTCTGGAAAGTCTCCAGAAAAATGCATCTAGAGAAGAGGAGGAGAGACAAATCCCATGCTGCTGCTATGAAAGAAAATGGAGAATCAACAGCGAAGTCAGTCTATCCTGAGTCCAATAAAGCCAAAGATCGATCCTAATAATGAATGAACCTGTAAAAAATATCTGCCTCAATCAAAGTGACACAATGATCCATCGAAGAAAAATAGAGAAGCAACCTGAAGCCAGTCTATTCTGAGTCCAGTGAAGCCCAAGGTCGATCCTGTCAATGAATGAATCGGTAAAAAAAATCTGCATCAAGCAAAGTGACACCGTAATCGATCGCAAATATAAACTTTCTATCTTTAAAAAAAGAAAAAATGATTTATATCTTAAAAATACCTTCTATAAAAGAAAAAAATGCGAACATTTAATTTCATTAGATTCATAAAATTCGCAAAAGAGTATCTTAAGAAAATGTGTTTCTAAAGGACAGTTATACATATATGAGTGTTTAGTTTATTTTTATTATTGTTTTAACAAGTCAATTTAAATTTTAACCATTACTTATTAATGGTTCAAACAACAGAAAAAAAGTGTAATGTATAATTCTAAGTAGAACAAAAAGATTATTAGAGAGTTTAAAATTGCAGCTTTTCTATGTTTTATTTTGAGATATGCCAGTATGTTCTTTTAAGTATAATATATATTTGATTGATTAATTTCCTTGTGCCAATTTAGTTAAATATGGGTATAAATGATATTACACTATGAAACTAATTTATTTATATATTTGTTTGTTTTATCCCGAATCTAAAGTGGGAAATGGGTAACGATTTTTATAGTAAATAAATAAGAAACAGTCAAAGTTAAATTTCTAAATCGCGTCTAATTCTGACTTAGTGAAAAATGTCATTTATTTAATAATAAAAAGAGAGGTAGTCGCCCTCTAGTGGCAGCTTTTAGGCAAGTTCACCCTTGCACGGTAGCTACTTTGACTGTGACTTAGATGCTTCAATACCACTTATTGAGGATAAATAACCACACAGGAAACATTGTAAGTATCTTCTCTTTATTATTTATAAAAAAAACAAAACATTTAAATCCATATATAATTGTTAATTATCACTAAGTTAAACAACCACCATCAAGACAAACATGGCTCCCAAAAAAAAAAACTGTTACCTCAGCAAATTCAGTCATAGCCTCTCAAAGGGAAGAGGGACTACTCTTAAAAAGTGAAAACAACTCAAAAATCCCTAAATTCAAATTTCAGGACAAACCAAAAGAAATAACTCTTCCTTTGACCGAAAAAAGAAAAAACCCTTCAAGGAAAAAATCTACGGAGAAAACAAATAGAAAATGTGAACTAGAAACAGATTTTGAGGAGCCTGAAAACAATCTTTCAGATCGGCCCCAAACTTCCGATGACAATGATTTTACAGAGAATTTTTCCACCTCTAATCCAAAAAAAAAATTAGATCCCCAGAGTCAAAAACAAAAAAGTTATGCCCCCAAAACTGAACAGGAATCTCGAAAATATAATACTTATAACGTAAACATCAACCGCAATTCTGCCGTTGGCGATGAACTCACATATCCAAAATTAGATGAAGCATTACGTCATGACCCCGCACAGTCGAAGGAAAAAAGCCATATAAATACCATAGAAAATTTCAACAGCTATAATCTTGACCCAAAACTAGACTTCCAACTTGAAAAACGAAAAAGTTATAGTCAAAAAACCAAACCGGAAGCTAGACACGTACGCACTCACAACACGGAAAAAGACGTAAATTCATACTCTAAGTTCTCAGAGACACAGTTGAGTGATTCCGTAGAGTCGGAAACAGAAGGTTATACTGATTTGACAGAGAATTCCACCTGCTATAATACCCGACAAAAATCAGACTCCCAGCACGAAAAACAAAAAAGCAATAAATCTAAAACTAAACCGGAAGCCACACTAAATCGCCCTCATAATGCAAAAAACGACTCAAACCGTAACTCTAGCGATTTATTTACGCATTCCAACCTAGGGGGGACACAACTAAATCATCCGGCACAGTCGAATACACCAATTTATACCAATTCTACAGTTAATCTAACTACATATAAAGCCAGCTTGAACTCCCCTTTTCAACCTCAAAAACAAACAAGTAGAGATTTAAAAACAAAGCTGAAAACTGCACTAACACTAAATAAAGATAAGAAAAACAACCCAACCAATACTAATAGCAATGGAAAATCAAACTTCAATCAAATTAAAACAAACACTCCAATCCAAAAGACATCACCTACTAACACCAACTTCCCAGAAAAATTAACAAGCAGCAACACCACAAATAAACCAAACTCCCAGAAACCAAAACAAACAACACAAAACGAAAACAGTGAAGAAAATGATACAACATTGGACAACAACAATGATCCTTTTCCAAAACTTCAAAGCAGTTCCACATTCACAACCCAAGACACCAACAACCCCCCAGAACCAGCACAGCAAAACAATGCTAACAACTCAGGACATTACCATGCCATATCCACACATCTCCATCCACAATTCTCATATGCTAATAGCCTTAGGATAACCACTAGGCAATCAACCCAAGCCAAAACTCAAGCAATCCACACACAAACTACAGAAGACCCATACAATAAATTCATCCAATTAAGAGACGGGGAACAAGAACAAAATGAACATGCTGACCTGCAACAACCAGTTAACATAGACTACCATTCTTCAGTAACAGAACGCTTTAATAGAACCATACCAAATCTTCTCTTTCGCTCCTTCACAGAGTACACCAATGAATGTACAAGTATCCTAACAACAACAGATATCAACTGCTCTTTATACAAATTCCCAATACTCTCACTCTATGATCTACTCACTGATCACAAGTTCTGGTCACCAGTTTATAAGATACTCTTCCGACACAAATAAAAGGTATATTGCAATTCAATTCAAAGACCTAGCAGGAAAGCAACTCTTTGAAACTAAATTCAAACAGTTAGACAACAAATACCTGGTCCACATTAACATGAACAAACCACAGATTCTTCAGGGCAGAGTGAGTAACTGTACTGTCAACTTTGAAGAGTCCCACTTGCAACAGGCACTTGCCAATTATGGTACAGTTGAAGGCTTTAAATACATCCAAGAATCAAGAGCGGAAACAATGGTATTTACCAACACTGCAGTCTTCCGTCTAGTCCTCAAGACAGGAATCCAGCCACTTACACTACCAGCAACAGTCAGCAACAACAAGGCTACAATCCTTATCAGCTTCCGGGATATACCCCCATTGTGCTTCAATTGTCGGAACAGAGGACACATAATGAAGGAGTGTCCCCTCAATACAAGTGATATATGCCTGTCAGGCATATACAAAAAATCACAACAGCACCATCGAAGACCCCACTGATTCTACACATCCAATTAAAACCTACCCAAAACCACAAACAGAAACAAAAAACACACATCAGTCCATACCCACTCCAATGGGAACAAACCATAGCCACACAAGCATCCCAGATACTGGAAAATCCCTAACCCACCACAGAATGGCAGAGGACTCAAAGCTCACTAGATCGCGGTCATCATCAGAGACCATGATCGAATCAGAAGATGAGGGACCCACCAAAACATCTAAAAAACCTTCCAAACCACGAGATCGGAAGAGCGTCAAGACAAAATAATTCCAGCACACAAGAAAAATCAACTGATGACTCCAGTACCTCAGACCCAGCCAAAGTGGACCTCAGAACAAAAACTACCAGATCACAGGAATCACGTAAACCATCAGATAAAAAACGGCGAGAAATTCAATCAAGGGAAGATGAGACTCTACCAAAATTCAGACCATTTGTAAACTCTATGCTGACAACCACCGAAAATGAGACTCTACCAAAAGTCAGACCGCCTGAAAACCCTATGCTGTCAACCACAGAAGAAGATACTCTACCAATTTTCAGATCAACGGAAGACCCCATGCCGACAACCACAGAAAATGAAATATTCCTTATCTCATTTCCTGAGTCAGAGAACAGCCCCTCAGAAAAACCCCTACCAGAAGACACCGCCCCAGAAGATACCTTCACCTAAATAAAAAAAAAAAAAAAACTCACCACACCATGACTATTACAATCACAGCAGTAAATATCAGAGGCTTAAACTCCAAAGAAAGAGTTGAAGCACTTCACAGATGGTTCATTAAACATCAACCAGATATCCTCTGTCTCTCCGAAACAAAACTACACACACAGTCTGGCCCACACATCATGAAACTAAACTCACTGGGCTACTTTCACTACTCCATAGCCCAAACTCCAGGATCCGGAGTGGCCATACTAATTAACAAATTATCTCCCATAACCTTCTTCAAAATACTATACATAGACAACCACTGTCTCATAGCCATCCTTCAGTACAACAATTGTACCATCAACTTATGCAACATATACATGACAAAGGC